>CM038796.1:208406692-208491418 GCA_021764765.1 Vicia sativa
AAAATTTAAAATATGCAATAAAAAATTAATTAGGACCATAGGATCGATTGAATCGACTCTTAGTACAACCATGCCCTCGGGCCATCCAATTTTTACTATTTCGAAAAGCCCTAAATTGAGCTTTAAACCCCAGCAATGGTAGACTCGTAATTGTGATCTAAACTCAAATCAAAAACTACAGACAACATCAAAAACTTGTTAGAAACATAAATATGCAATCAAAACATGTTAAATATGCATGTATGTATAAAATCGATTTCAACTTTTTGAATAAACTGTTATTGTGATCGAAAGATTCTCGGATCTTTGCTTGCTTGCGTGATCTAGAACGAATACCTGTGAGATCGCTGTGGAATGTGTTGCAAGGCTTAGAATGGTTTGAAACTATGCAAAACCTTGGTTGTTAGTTCCTTGAACACGGTGTTTTGCATGCTTTTCTAGGGTTCTGGAGGCAAGAATTTCGCCTCCTTATGCTTCGTGGAATGTATCATGTATATTAGGCATGAGATTAGGCCGTAAAATAATGAGGAAATATCATGCATTGATGGAAGAAATATTTGATTTGAAACTTGTATTAAATCTTTCCAAACTTGGCTCAATATTGCATTAAACCTTGTTGCACGAATTTGACAAATTTTCATGGGCTTCATTGGTCCTCAAGACAAGTAGAAACCAAGCTCAACTTGTATTATCAATTATTTTGTATTTTATTTAATTAATTTTGAAATTTAATCATTTAATCCAAAATAAATCAAATAAAAGATAAGAGGCGTGGCAAGGAGTTTGCATATGGATAAAGTCAAGATTAAGTTTGGGTCATAAAATCTTTAGGCCCATTTGAAAATATTTGCATTTGCCAAGTATTTATCTTTATGCACCTCCTCAAAAATGCTCAACTTGCACAACTTCTATCTTGCTCAATTTTCAACATTTTTGGGTGTTCTTGGACTTTTATAAAGCTCAAGATGTCCTCTAAACACTCCTTTTGGTTTCATCTTCATTGACTTTTCCATGTTCATGAAAACGTCTTTGCAAAAGATGAATTTTTGTTGACCTTTGAAAAAAAATTAAAATGAAGTAAAAGTTATGCTTGGTCAAAGTTCTCACAACTTTGTCCGAAAACCCTAATTTGGAAACTTTGACTTTGATAAAATCTTGACTTTTCTTGATGAATCACCATCAACCCTTGATCAATGATTAATATGACTTCAAATATTTATGTTGACCAAAAATTATGAAGTTTGACCGTATGTTGACCACAATTGAATTTTTGTCCAATACAACTGATTTTCAAACTATCCGAGAGCAATTGACTGAGCAAACTTGATTTGTAAGGCTTGAAACTTGACATGATGATCCCTTGAGATATATGAGGAGGTATGATGACAACTTGAAGCACTAGAACTTAATTTTTCTTGAGATAAGCAAAACCCTAGTTTTGGGTCGATTGCTTAGGAAAGGGTTCCATCCGTCAACCCTTGAGAAATTCTTGACTATGGAGATATGGAATGTTTTAAAAATAGGATGGAAATTTTGGGGTATAACAGGTTGTTTGATATTCATGTAAGGATATAATTTTACCGGTTCAAAAGTTTGGGTACAATTAGAGTCGCCGAGAAAAGTTGGACAGAGCTATGGTTAATAGTAGTTTGTTGTTTTTGAAGCAGTTACAATGTTCTTACGACAACTTCCTCTCGATCACTATCCATTATTGCTAAATTGTGAGAAGAAGTCATTCGATGTCGGATTGTAGAGGATTTAAGTTTAAGAATTCTTGGATGGTGGAAGTGTTTCAAAGAGTTTATCCATGACTAATGGTTGAATATTTACTCAAATAATTTAATTGAGGGGCTGAAGTTAGTGGCAAGAATATGTACGATCTTATAAAAATTTCCAAAACAATAAGGAGATTGAGCAGCTTAGTAAACTTATTGATAGAGTTCATTATGTTAGCATGATCAATATTAATTAATTTACTTCTTAAAAGCACATGAAACCTCTATTATTAAAAGACGAGTTAAATTGGAAACTAAGAGCTAAAAGCTTACTTGTATAAAGACAGTAGATCTTCACACTCGATTCTTTCATGTTTCAGCTACACCGAGGAGAAAATCAACACTATTACTTCTCTACCCAAAATGGGAAGTCACAAATTCTACGGAAGGAATGTGCAAACCGGCTTATGACTACTTTGTGGTTTTATTTTTTAAAAAATTGAGCTCGATCAAGTTCTTTAGGCTCTAAATTCTTTTCGCTTCAAGAGGATAATTTCATGCTAACATCACCGCTACTATTGATGAGTTTGAAGTTTCTAATTTTTCAATGCAAGTTGATAAATGTATGGCCCCACGGTAATAATTCGCTTCTATCAACACTTTTGGGATTCTTGTGGTTGGAAGTCTTTAATGCAAGTAGTATATGGCTTTAGAGTGGCATTTTCCTCACAATCTTAATAAGATGAAACATTCTTATCCCAAAGGTGATTCTCAAACCAACATGAAGGATTGAGACCGATTTCTTTGTAATGTGTTGTATAAAGTGATTGCAAAGTTTTCCGAATCAATCAAGAGAATTCTTGGTAAGTGTATTTTTGATAATCAATCGGCTTTCGCCTCTATAGATCTGTCCGGATAATACTAGGGAAGTATTGAAGTGGTTCATCAAATAAAGACTAAAACCAAAGTGAGATTTGATGATATAGCTCTAAAAATCGATATCAATAAAGGTTATGATATAATTGACCGGGACTACTGAGAGAGGTTATTTACAAAATGTGCTTTTGTCAAAAGTGGATTGGAACAATGTGTTGAATATGCAGTATTACAATGAGGTCTTAATGGTAATATTGTTGGTCCGATTATTTCGGGAAGGGTTTAAGGTAAGGAGATCCTCTTTCTCCATATCTCTTTATTCTTTGCTCGAAGGCCTTTTGGCACTAATCAAGCAAGTCGAAAATAAAGGTGATACATGGTACTAAAATGTGTGAAATGCACCTATTATTTCCCATCTCTATTTGTTGATGTCTCGCTTCGTTGTTTAGAGTCGATATTAGTGAGGCCTGCCAAAAAATATTCGACTACATATGAGGAGGCTTTAGGTCAACCTATAAATTTCTAGAAGTTTGAATTATATTGTAGTAGGAATGTGGATATAGTAACTAAAACTCTTGGCTAACGTTCTTGCCATGCAACAAGTCTTGGGAACTGTAAATATCTTGGTGTTCCATCTATGATCAGAGAAATAGGAAAGTCGTCAAGTTTATTAAAGATAGAATTCCGGAAAATCAAGTCTCGGATTTGATGCTATCAAATGAAAAACAAAGGAACCCATATATGATTTATCCTCTAGTATAAGATGTTGTTTCTCGAGGATTATTAACACACCTTTATTTGGTGAGGTTAAACGATAAATTAATTTGAAAGCTTGAGAATGATAGTATTTTTTCCGTGCGTATGAGTATTATATCAACGAGGCTATTGATACTTCTCATCTCAGGGTTACTGGTAATTGGAATATTATTTGGAATATCAAATGTCCTCCGAGAGTAAAGAACTTAGTGTGGCGGCTTTGTAGGAACTGCATTCCGTCCAGAAGTCGTCTCTTAGATCGAGGTATTGACCATCCTTCTACTTATATAGGTTGTTTGGAAGGTGAAGAAAATAGTTTTCATATATTCTTCCAGTGTCTGATGCGTATTGAGTGTTAGGTTAAAGTGAGTTTATGGTCCAAACTACATCATTTGATTTATAGCGAGGGAGATATCACCATTATTATTATTTTATTTCTTACAAGTTTTGGATCATGATCATTAAGATATCTTAGCTACTACCTTATGGAGTATTTGGAAAACTAGAAATAATCATGTCTAGAATCATATTGTTGAACTGTGGTTGATATATGTAATCGAGCGTTGCATCTCCAAGCATGGTGGGATTTGCCTGATCGTGTGAGGTAATAATTTTAGTTTAAAACAGAGTTCTTCTAATACTAGTTGGGTGAAACCATCATGAGACAATTCAAATGTAACATCAATCTTCTTTTAGTCATGATAAAGTTGGCACATGTTTGCATTTGAGACTCTAAGGGCATTTTATCGTCGCTAGAACATAATGGTTTTTTTATTACCTGCTCGGTATTGGAGAGGCTATTGGACTATTGGCAGCTAGTAATTGGGTTTATGATATCGACTCGACAACATGAATTTTGAGATAGATGCTAAAATGTTGAAACGCCAGTTGTTAACAACATGGACTATTGGCAATTATTAATTAGGTTTATAATATTGACCTGATAACTTGGATTTTGAGATGGATGTTGAAACCAACTAGAGTATTTCATAATTTTACTGTTTGTCTAATATATACTTAGAATATTATTATTAATAAAATGAGTTGATATTTTCTCCTAAAAAATTATTAAATTCTCAAATCAACATTAATTATCAATAATATTGATATCTATGTAATTAAAAAGTATAATGAATAGATTAAAATAAAAATATACTTTACGTTTACTCAAAATTATATACCACTTGTATTTATACACTTTTATAAAGTTACTTAATTCTCTTAGTTTTTCCTCCTGACAGAAGTGAATTCAGTATTTTTGGGTTCATAGGAAGAGGACCATTTATCCTAAAAAATCCAAAGCTTTTTATGGTTTTGTGGTAGAGGAAAATTTCTATAGTTTTGTGAGAGATATAATTTTCTTATAGTATGCTTCAATTGTTTTACAATTTTTTTTAAATAAAAAAATAAAAACATGTCAAATAATATCAATCAGATTGTCATGTGGGCAAAATTTTATGTTTTTTTTTTTCAAATATCAATAAATATGACTAATTTGACTAACGGATTAATTTTTAAAATACTAAATATGAACGTATTAATTAAAAGACAAATAAAATTTTAAATTAATTTAAGTGACTAAAAAGTTTGAATTTGATCCTTACAATCCCACTTTCTTTATCTCTTTGAAGTTTTTGACATAGATCCTTTAAGACTTTATTTATCTCTAATGAATTTAACCTAAGTGAATCTTGAAAAATCATCAATAACAACATAGGCATACCTCTTTCTACCAAAGTTTTATACTTGCATAGATCCCATTAAATCTATATGAAGTAGTTCCGGACTTTTGAAGTAGTCTCGATGTTGGATCTTCTAGTGACATCTTGGTTTGCTTTCTAACTTGACGCCACCACAAATTCTTCTTTCCCCAATTTTGAGTTTAGGAATTCCTCCATAGCTTCTCTTGGCAAAATATTCTTCATACCTTTTAGATGTAAATGACCAAGTTTTGATGTTATAACTTAACTTCATATTCCTTAGATCACACATGTGGAAGAACAAGTAATTATTAGAGGTGTTTGTCACACCCTAAATTTTGCCCTAACTTTTCATCTAATTCATTTGCATGTTTACATTGTTTCATTCTGATTCATTACACAAATCAATTTTTACATTTTTGTTACACATCTTTAGTCAATGATTAAGTTAATTTCTAGCATTTTACTAGCATTTGTATTTTTATAATATTTTGAATTTCTAGTTAGTATTTAACTTTGCATTGTAAATTTGTAGTTAAATGCGCTTTTACATCGAAATCGCTTAATCGATTTGTATTATTTTTCACTTTAATTTTTATTTTAATATTTGACTAATTCTAATTATTTGGTGAGGTTTTACTAAATAATTTCTATTAGTTTAATAATGAAATAAGAATTAAAAGGAATTTTGTTTTAACAATGTTTTGTTTTTAATAGTAATTATGTTTGTATTTATAGATTGTTTCATGCTTGAATTTTGCATTAGAGCTTTGAATTAAATAAAATCTTTCCTCATTGAAAATGTTTTCTATTTTTAATAACAATTAATTTAGATTTTTTATTTATTTATTTTGAAATTTTAATCTTTCATTTAAGACAATTATAGTATTTTCTTTCACATTAGCATTAATTTCCTTTTTATATAAATCATAGTCTAGCATCGAGCTTGCTAGCGCTGCCACCGAAGCTTGCAAGGCGCTGTCGCCGGGCTTGCTAAGTGTTGTTGTCGAAGCTTGTTAAGTGCTGTCGCCGGCTTTGCTATGCTGTCGCCGGCTTGCTAAGTGCCTGTCGCCGGCTTGCGTGCTGTTGTTAAAAGCTTGCTGTGCGCGTCGTCAAAAGCTTGCTAAGTGCTATCACGTGCTTGCCAGTGCTGCTCATCAGAGGCTTACATGTGCTGCTTCATCGCTTGTTAGTGCAAGCCAACGTGCTTGCTAAGTGTTGTTGCTCGATGGTCGAATGTGATGGCTTAACTTTGTAATGTCAAAATTTTGTTTTTATAACTTTCAATTGTTATATATATTTTGTCCAATTTAATTGTCCAAATTTCAAGACATATCACAACTAGCGTAGCCTCCTCTCTCCTTCGCTTTCTTCCTCTCCACTGCCACGTATTGTACAACTTTCAAACAAATTTCCACGATTCCCACTACCACCTCCACCACCTCTTGATGCTTTGTACAAACCGCAAAATCCAATTTAAAAATAATATTAGTACATACACGCTCAAAATTGTACAATTTCTCCGCCACTATCAATTCCACTACTCCGCTCCACTTCCATTACAACTCATGTTGCCCCTTGTTCTTATCCTCTCAATTTCAAAAATTACCTATCCTATCCTCACTCTTCACTTCCTTTATAACGGACCAACAAAACAAAATCATTGAAAGGAGGAGAAAGAAAGCAAACTATAGAAAGATATTTGACAAAAAACACCAAATTTCATAGTTATTAAAATTTCTTCTAAAATGTACTCCAATTTCAAATCTCAGACACTCATTCAACCCCAAACCTTCGTAAATGGCAGATACTCCCTACCTATTAAACCTCAACTCCATTCATAAACCTCGAACGCCTCCATTTCCATCAACCTTATCCATACAACCTTCAGAAGCTCTCTTTCAACCTCACTACACAACTCAAAAGACCGCACACACCCACACACACACAAGAACTCTCGGCCACCACACACACAAATCCAAACAACTCAAGCAAATTTCCAACACAGAAAGGGCTGGGTTGTGAAAAAAGAATAGATCCAACACGTAATCGAGAAATCATAAATCGTAATCACATAGACAAACAAGAAATGTGACACTTGAGTGATAGAGAATAAGACTTGAAAATCAAAGAGTAACATAACTTTTTCTCGTTGTTGTTTCCATTCTTTTTATCTTGTGATCCTGTAATCTTGTTATAATCACAAATCTTTCAAAATTGGGGGTGAGGGATCCGATTGGGGTTTAGGGTTTTCTATCATTGTATGCTCGTGTGAAATTGAGAGATGAAGCATAGGTGAGAAACGAGAGGTTGAGGCGAGAGAGATGAGATGAGCGACTATGGAAGCTGCCATAAACACGTGAGGAAGGAGAAAGTGTCTAAGAACAAGTTCACAGAGTTTTTGGCATGTCAAGTGTGTGTTTTATCTCGCAATCTTTCCTAGCCAGCGCTTTCAACACCTCCCAAGATCCCATTTTAAATTGCTTTTTTTATCCTTTATTTTTCAATCTTAAAAAACATAATAATATCTCTTTTAAAATAATTTTTAAAGATATAAAAATAGTTTAAATTAGTTTTTTATTATTGTCTAAGTAGTTATTTTTTAGAATTAATCTTGCATTATTCAATTGTTAAATTATTGATTATTTTGCTTGTACATTTTCATTGGACTTGTAATAATTCATCCTCATTCGATCAATTGTACCCCCATTCCCTACATGATGTAATAGTTAGTAAATATTTTATCTCTTTATCATTTAATTATTCATCGTGTGCACAAACCATTTTCAAAAAGAAATAAAACTCGTGCGAGCCATTTTCACTACCTTGAGTCGACAAAGCTTAGAAGTGTCGCAACAGCCACACATTTGTGCACACGCCACGCTTGCTCTTGGGGTTACAATGAGACTTTGATTGAATAGTTAAACATTATTTAATTATCTAATTAGCTTATTTAAAATTGATTAGTCCATCTAATTAATTTCATTAAACTAATTCTTGATTAAATTTCGTTTAGTTAGTCGATTAAATTTATTTCGCGGCATGCACCTACACAATATTCAATTGTCTTATCATTTGTGCAAGCCACGTTGTATTGACTTTTAATTCATTTACTCTCTTTATTTCATGCTTGTATATAATTATTCGCAATCACTCATTTCCATTATCGCGCCTTGGTCCACATACCAAGTTCTCATTTAATAAGGGCCTCATGGTAGGAGTAGACACTTTCATTCTCTGGAGATTAATAAAGATTTCTTCGGTTAACAATAGCCCAAATCAATTCTCTTCTCATCTTTAAGACCTTTCATATTAAATTTTCAAACCTCGATCCAACGCCGAGTGACTTTTCAAAAACCTCATATTAAAACCCAAGTATTTAAATCGTTGGTTGCTAGACCAATTGTTTAAATACTTGTGCAAAATGAAATCTTAGTCTTTAAATCATTTAATGCTAGTCCAATTGTTTAAAGACTCTTAATAACGTGAACCTCGCTTCACTTCACTCTTTCACAAGAAAACTTTTAGGATGATAGACGACTGCTGAGCATTGAGCTCCTCCGTTTCTAGTATTTGAATCGTAGGATAATAGTCCTATTGTTCGTACTTTTCACCCACAATCAAATCAATTCAAACTCATCAAACCTTGCCCACGCAAGTCCTTTTTCAAACTCACATCGCTCATACACGATCTTCTTTCACTCACATGCGATTGCACTAGTGATGTCTTATCGCCCACATACGATTAAGCTCCTATTTTCATAAATAAAATCAACTAACAACACATGTTCTCGCAACCGAGAACTAATAAGGAAATGGAGTGCTTTGTTTATTATCCCGTTGATGTATTCATTGTGTGGGGAGTTTTGAATGGGATCATTGATACATAGATAAGCCCAAAGTACCAGCTTTAGGTAACATTAAGCTTAGAGTGTTTTCGTAGCTTAGGTCCATTAGACATCCGTATCTCTTGGATCGACGTGAAGACTACACCTTAGAGTTGGCCTTTTTAAGGAAGTTGTTGCACCGTATGCTAGTGCGGACGACAATTTTGACAAAGGGCCTATAACTCTAAGTTTTAGGATATCCAAACCGAGACCGACCGCTAAATGAAATATTTTGAGTATCCTTTAAGATCCGCTTTCAAGAGTATTTTTGGAAATATTATCACCATGACTGCTCAGATGATGATGTTTGTTCAAAAAGGATCCGACTCGGAAACATTTAGCAAAAACCTAGTACAATTGTGTATGGGTTATCAGAAAACTTATAGTCGCCCAATACAAGGATCCTACCTAATTAGGTTGTTTTGTTACCCATTGTTCGTTAAAAAGTGACGCGAGGAATCGAATCGAATTTGGATTCTCCTCTCAAACGCATTTACTCTTTTGATTTGTTTATAAAGATGTCGCGAGCATCAAGCTTTATTATTTCAACACAAGAAAAATGATAAAGGGGAAAAGCTGCATACCCTCAATTGATATGATATGCATTACGACTAGCGAACTAGACGCAACGCATTGGGAGATTCTGTGCGGGTTTGTTATATAAAGGAATAGATGTGGCACCCTAAATATATATAGTTATATATAGCTTTATATATGAATAGTTTGATATGTTTGTGTGTTTTAATTTACTATTTCTATTCTTGGGAAAGTTTCTCCTTTGAATTTTAAGAAGGATAGATTATGTGGCATCCTAGGTTTTGTTATTATTGTGCTCGCAAGCATCATTGGGATCTTCTACATACATGTCCCTTAATGGGAATCAGAGCATTTGTAGCTCGGATCTAAGGGAGCTATGGTTTTGTTTGGTTTGAGGAGATAGAAGTTTGCCCGCCAAGGATGAGACCTTGTGCTCACGATTCTCAAAGGGATGTTGAGAAAGTTAGAGCAATCGTAGTCCCACTTATGCTAGTGGAAGCAACGAGTGTTATTAAGAGACAAAGACAAATGTCATCTTAATGAAAATGTATCTAATCTATTTCATCACATACATTTTGAAAAGATTGATTAAATCTTTCATCGTAAGTTATAGGTGTTTTGCTTGAGTGTACAAGCGCTACCACTTACAGTTAAGAAAGATGATTGAATCTTTAATTGTAAGTATTGTGTTTTGCTTGAGTGTACAAGCGCTACTTACCATGTATTAAAAGATGTTTTTGTTTGAAAAATTGTGAAAAGTATTTGATTGTATGTGATGTGATAGATGAGATACTTCTTCCATAGAGATGATAAATGTCTAAATCTCGAGGAGAAATTGATTAGGATTAGAGAGGATGCTTTTAAGAAGCCCATGGGTCCTTGCATTGTTAGCTCAAGAGGAGGCATCTGAGGGTCATCGAGTCCTTGTATTATTATCCCAAGAGAAGGCATTCCGAGGGTCATCGAGGATTCTTGTATGAAGCTCAAGAGGAAGCTATAGGGTATGGTGGTTTTGCTTTTAGAGTGGTTTCACCGGGAAACCATCCTCTTAGGATTTCAAGAGTGATTTCACCGGAAATCATCCTCTCGTGGTTCTATCCTAGCGCTGGTGATTCTTTGTATTGAAGCCCAATAGAGGTCATAGAGATTTCCGTGTCTCTTTCTTGTTTGATGCCCAAGAGAAAGCTAAACTCAATGAGGAGTTCTTTGAACGAAGCCCAAGAGGAGGCTAACTCAAGAGGGGAGTGTTGTCTTATATGAAGCCTAAGTGGAGGCTAAACTCGGTAAATGAGTTTTCTTTATATGAAGTTTAAGAGGAGGCTAACTCAATAAATGAGTTATCTTATACAAAGCCTAAGAGGAGGCTACACCGATAAATGAGTTATCTTATATGAAGCCTAAGAGGAGGCTAAAGGGAACCTAGTTGTTAGGCTAATTGTTATGTTATAACTGAATGTTATATAAACAAGTGTGTGTATTCACAAGAGTTTATAGGAAATATAAACAAGTGTATAAAACAAGCGCTTTTAGCATGTAATTTGAATATGTACAAGGTTTGATGTGTACAAGGAAATGAATATGTACATTTAAGGGTGTTTATGTACAAGGAAATGATTATGTACAGAGGGTTGGGACTTACAATTGAGGGAGGCCCATTGGTTTAAGAGTAGTTTCACCGAATAATGTTTAATACCAATGGAATTGGTGTATAAACAAGCGGATGAAAACAAACGAAAGAAGTTTGTTTTATGCTTGAAAATTTACAAAGATGATTGAATATGTACAAGGAAATTAATATGTACGTAAAGGTTTTTTATGTACAAGGAATTTGAATATGAACATAAAAGATTTGGGACTTACACCGTGAGGGAGGCCTGATCAATTTAAGAAATTTAAGGAGAAACTGGTGGTTTATCTTTAAATTTAATTAATCATATGGAAAAAGGTGTGTAAGTTTGTTGAAATGTTTTGAAAAGGTTTTGAAAATGAATTTGAAAAGTGAAGTATATTCACAAGAAGTTTTGAAAAGATTTAAGTTTTAAAGTTGGAAAGAAAACATTTTTGAAAAGAAGTATTAAGAAATACTTAAAATGCCTCATTTTTACTTTAATAAAATATAATCAAAAGAAAATATTTTGGATTTTTTGACATAATCATAAAATAGGTATATTAAATGACAAGTGTGTAAAAATCATCTCAAAATGAGAAGTTTTGATTGGTTTTTGAAATGTTGAAGTTTGCTAGAAACTTAAGAAAAAGAGTTTTTTTGGTCCTAAGGAGGTTTGAACCTTGACATTTGGCTTAGAAATGAAGATTTTCCATTGAGCCATTTGTTTGACTTTTCATTTAATTACCTTTTTAAAAGGAGATTTTGAAAAAGAAGTTTGAAAAAGCTAGCTGCTGGTTGGACTTCAAGGGTTCTTGGTTATTTGCTGGAGTGTCGGGCTAGCCGGCTCGGAGCGGAGAAAGCTTGTTTCTGGAGCGTGTGAGAAGGCTGGCTTGCTGCTTCTGGATGCTTCTGGCTGCTTGAGGCTTGCTTCTGGAGCGTGTTGGCCAAAGGGCATGAGAGCGCATTGCTTTTTGGAGGATAGAAGCATGTTGGAAAGCCTGCCTAAGGGTAGAACCATTAGAAGCTTGAAGTTTAGGATAGAAGTACTAGAAGTACTTCGGATATAGTGTAAATGGAAAGCTTCTAAGAATAGAAGTTTCGTATACTCGAGGGTTGAACCTCGGCAAGCTCAAGAAGCAAGCCTGTAAGCTTGCTAAGCCTTTATTAAAAAGGTTCCCAGGGATTCAACCTGACCTATGGCATGGCAAGGATTTGAAAAGCTGCAGACTACCATTGGGGGGCTATACATCCGCTTTATTTATTTTCTTTCATGTTCTTATATTATAAACGAATTATTTGAATTTGAAAAAAAAGTAAAACGCCGAACTCCATCTTCTTCTTCCTCAAACTTTGATTTTGTAATTCTTCATTTCTCAATGAATTGAAAGATGTAAACATCAAAGTTGCTCGCTTTGAACCGAGGAACATGATGGTGATGTTTAATTTCATTTATTATGAACTTAAGATGATTAATTTAAACGAGGCCGATGAACCCTAACTCTAAGAATCAATATGAAATCGTGTATGGATCATGATTTGTGAAATTTATTGAGGGTTATCATTCAAAGATGAGTGCGTAAACAAGATGGCAAGCAATTTTTCATCCAGTAATGCATGAATCATAGAGTTCAAAGTCCTGAGTAACTTACTCTTCGAATCGAAATTGAAATCTCGTAAAGTGTTTCAAGTTGTGTTTTGAGGATTGCTATAGCTTCACCGACCTTATGGAAGGTGTGGAAGTGCTTAGCTTGATTTGAAATGGCCCGGATCGCTCCACCCAAGTCCAACTGCAGCCACTTAGAGTGAGTTTCAATTTTGAAGTTGAAGATATTACAGGTCAGTGATGAGTACTTGGATCACTCATATGAAGTGTATGGAAGGTATTTGAAGTGATAAATCAAGGCTAGCACGAGCAGATTGAGAGATGACAAGTTAAGGCTCAATTTGCTAGTTTTTGGATTTTGGAGTATGATTCTCGAGTTGATGCTTTTTCTCCGTGGTTTTAAGTTTTAGACAACTTCTAAATGATGTTTAGAACATGTTAGAAACTTAAGTTTACTCGATTTTGCAAGGTTTGAAGATTGCGAAATTTCCTCTTGAACTTAGAAACTTGGAATTTAAGAAAGAAAGAAGGAAAGCTTGATTATGATAGCTTTGGTGTGATTTGAAAATGAAAAAATGACCTCTATTTATAGGCCAAGATATCTGAATGACAAGGCATGGCTATCATTGAGAGAGCTTAACTTGCTTAAGTGGTAAGAAAGAATCTTTGCATTTAATGCAAAAGTTACTTTCTAACCATGGTTAGAAATTTCTTTGATTCAATCCTCTTCTCAATCATACAAAACTGATATTTATCAGTTATAATCTACCCTAGATGATGACAAGGCTTAGAAGGAGATTTATGAAAATGACTTATAATTTTGAAGCATGAACTTAAAATTCCATGGTTTTGAGCTCTATGTTTCAAAATCAAAAGCAAAGTTAAACAAAATGTTTTGGTGTTCTTGATATTTTGAAAGCTTGTAACAAGGGCTACAACTTTCATGTTTTGAGTTTTTTCCAATTCAAATGGATCTAGGTGAAAATGGCCTAGAAAGTGAGAAAAACTATGTTTCTAACACTTGAAATTTTTCCAAGTGTTAGGTAAAATTCAAATCTTGACTTTTGTTTACCTTTTCACATTTCTTGATTTTTATGATCATGATGGACTATTTGAAATTTTTATGATTGATAAAGTTTAGTCTTGAAAAAGTTGACCAAAAGTCAAAGTTTGACTTTTTTGAGCAGATGAATTTTCATCAGATGGTTCAGAATTTGTCTGATGAAGAAACATGGACTTTTGCAATGTTTTTGAATCAAGAAATTAGGTTAAGATTTGAATTGAAGATGTTAAGATCAACCTCCAAGCAAATAGGTCATCCATTGAGAAGAAAGTCAATGATTCACTATCTTCGATAAAAACCCTAATTGGTCGATTCAAGGTAGATCATGAGAAAAAGTTGGGAATCTGAAGATCAAATGTTGATGATTGATTAAGATAGATCATTTTAGGTGAGTGGAAACTCAAACCCGAATTGATCATACCTTGAACAGATGAAATTTTGATAAAACCCTAACTTTGACTTCTAGAAGCCACACACACGATCTATTCCTGCTTTGAAATCAGTAGTGATGCAATGATGCATATGTAAGGTGGTATCTTAGGTCAAAATTGGGGTATGACAGATGCCCCTATTTAATTTTCTTTAACCGAGATATGAAGATGAAAATCTTCGCCCCGATAGGTGTGAAGAGACTTAAATATTTAACACGCAGATTTTGGACCTAAGATACCAAAAATGCGAGTGATGCAAAATGATTGCAAAAGTTCACCCAGAGATATCAAAGATTGATATGTTGGGGAAATATTGTGAGGATGACTCAATCTATCTAAGAAAGGAGAATCATTGTTGGGAAACAAACAATATGTTTCATCGGAAAATAGATTCACAATACAAGTGAATATTTGTTTCACTTTGGGAAACGAGGAGATTACCTTCCATGCCTTTGTGACAATGTTTTAAGGTAAGTGAAGATGATATTACCAATTATGCCTTGTGATAGTTTTATGGTAATGAGTTCGAAGATATTACCAATTACCAACAAAGTGATAATTATAACAAGGTAATTCTTGAGAATTTTACTAAGTATCCAAATTGTGAATAATGCATAATGATGGAAACAGATCTCAAATGAGTTTCTATTTTCACGCTACTAATTCGCCAGGGATCTCTATTGAGAAGATGCGCATTTTGATTGAAAAACACATGTTTTCCTTTAGATGTAAAGACAAACTAGGATTTTGAACTTTTATGATTGGACTTCGAGAAGAACAATCTTTTATGACAAGTTTCAAGATGAAAAGAAAATAAGCAATCGGATGACGAGGCTATTGCTTATTGTTTGTAGGTGATTTATTTTGTAAAAATCTAAACCTGAATTGGTTAGAGACAAAGTTCTATCCAGAATGAACTAGAAAGAAATCATTAATCAAGAATTTTGTTCCCCAATGAGGAATGATCTCATTGGGGAATTGGAGAAAAGATGTATTTTTTCATTGTATAATCCACTGAGAGTGTACCCCAAAATTTGCCCTCCTATTCCCAAGACATTTCATACATCCATACTCAAGGATTCCTCAAAGGTTGATCGATAAACCCCTCCTACACAATCAACTCAAACTAGGGTTTGGCAATTTCGATCAAGATGGACTTAACATCTCCAATGGTCATCATGCGCTCCCATATGCTTCAAAGATTCTCCATGACAAGTTTCAAGCCTACAAGTCAAGTTTCCTCACAATTGCTTAGATGGTTGAAAATCGCTGTATTGGACAAAAGTTAACTATGGTCAACATATAACAAACTTCATGATTTTTGGTCAACATCCTCATTTTGAAGTTACATTCATCATTTGATCAAGGATTGATCGTGATTCATCAAGAAACTCAAGATTTGCTCAAAAGTCAAACGTTGCAAATTAGGGTTTTCTAGTGAAAAGTCAATCAACTTTAATCGAGCATAACTTCTTCATACTTTATCGAAAGTTTTTACCACCTCTCATTTTGAAGAGAATCAACCTCTCTACAACTTCATGTCTCACAAGAATGTTCAAAAATGCTTCATTTGGAAGATATGGATCAAAACATTATAGGTCCTTTTCAAAGTCAACAAAAGTCAACATTTTGTTTTGAAGATATATTGAGCATGGAAACTCCAATTGATATGAAACCAAAGAGGTTGGTTAGAGGACTCTTAGAGATTTCAAAAAGTCCAAGAACACTCAAAAATGTGGAAAATTGAGCAAGATACACCATTCACAAGTTGGGCATTTTTGGACACTGTAATAAAAGGAGATATTTGTCAAAATGCAATTTTTTCCAAATGGGTCTATAATTTTATGATCCAAACTTGATCATAATATTATTTTGACCTATTGATGGCTGTATGACAATTTTCTATTTTATTGATTTATTTTGAATTTAAAACCATTTAATCAAAAATTAAATTATATAAAATATGAAAATAAGATATTTTTTCAAAAGGAGTGAATTTCTATCAAACTTGAGGTCCAAGATACATGGAACATACCAAATTGCATAGTCTTCACATTGAAGAGAAAATCAATTTTTTCCAAAATTTGATTTTATTTGAAAAGAAATAAATGCACATTCAAGATCCAATCTTTTTCACTTTTGCTCTCTCAATTCACTCTATAAATACCAAGCAAGTCGCCAAGAACAAGACACGAACCCTAGCCCAATACACAACCCTTATTTTGCAAAAATTTCTCGGTTGGAAATTTCAATTTTATTTTTCAGCGGGCCAAGGAGTTCTAAGCCCTCCATTGCGCTCCTTGATATCCTAGCAAGCAAAAGCAACTCTTACTCAAGCCAAATCGCCTAATCGTGTCCTTGAACTCTCACGGTTTGAATTTTTCTCAATTTCGATTTATGTATATCATGCGTTGTTAATCGCTTTTATGTTTATTCAGATTCGTGGATATGCATTAGGTCACATTAGAACCATTACATGCAAGCTTAGACGTGAGAAAACCGATTTGCCATGGTTAGGCAATTTAAGTCAGCTTTATTCGAATCGGTAGTTACAGGTCGCGCAATGAAACCACTGGCACCATTGAACTGTGAGGGTTCGATTTAGGGGTAGGGTCCTCCTTCCGCTTATCTCTTTTATTTTGCGTGTTTTGATTTTGTTTGTTGAGACGACCGGAGCTAGGGTCTGGCCGCGGACCGATGTTGAAATCGGCGAGGTATGCGTGGCGCTTTGGAGCTTCCCGATTTGTTCTCTCGTGCCAACTCGGGTCCACGACACGATCGTGTTTGAAACATATCCCCGACGCTGTATGCTTTTATTCAATAATTTTATTTTACAAACACCAAATGCAATGTATGAGTGGTAGAGGCAAGGCACTTAAGATTTCACCCAGGTCCCACCGAACCACACCAGACCATTCTCTTTTCCTTTTACAAAACTTCTTTTCATTTTTCATATATTTCACATTTTTTTCTATTTTCTTATTTTTTCTTTAATATTTTCATACTATTTAATTTTCTTTCATAATTTTTATCATGCATTTAAAAATACCAAAAATATTTATTTTTTGCATACTATCTGAAAATGCTTATTTAATTTATAAAATTAAAAATATTATTTTGCATGCATATTTAATTTAATTTCAATTTTATCATTTAAATCACTTTTAATTGATTTTTAATTATTAAATAACTCCAAAAATCCCAAAAATTATTTTAGCATATTAATGTTATTTCTAGCATGAAAACTTTTTCTCATTCAAAATTATCACTTTTACTAACATTTTCCTCTTATTCAATTTTCTTGTATTTCCGATTTTTCATCTGCTCGCTGTGTTATCCTGCTTTGACATTTTTTTTATATTTTCTTTTCATATTTTGTAATTTTCTATGGGATGTAATAGTTTAATTAGGACTTTTATTTTCCGCACTTTAAATTATGTATCCGCCCCAAAGCCATGTAATAGCGTAGGATTTATCTTCCGCACTTTACATTTCCGCATTTAATCTTCGCACTTATAAATCAAGTAGTAACTAGCGGTATGGCAAGATAAAATTGGACATAGCTCATTCATAATTTCAAGATAACATGTATCGAATTCAACACACTCTTTTTCACATGCACCCCCTTAGGGTAATTCTCTCTCGCTCTTTACGAATTCAAATGGTCATGTCCTCTAATGTAGAGGTATTCTAGCACCGCTGCCTTCAAAACAAATCATCATAGTCCCTTCGATACAAAGATCATAGACCCACGATGTCGCTTACACGAATACATGATCTTGACCCTCGATCGTCTTTCACGAAAAAATGATGATAGTCCTTCGAATGTGCTAGGATACTTCCTACAAGTTGCTTTATGACCATCCGATGTCCCTTCGAATGTCCCATTATATCCAACGAATAGAGTTACCACCAACTCAATGGTATGGATAACACTATTCTAAAGGAACGAAATAATACAAAACGCACTCAATTCCGAGTAGGTAATAAGACTTTTAGTTGCTTGCTCTATCAAATACTTTTCACACCACACACTTTTGTCAAAGTTCAAACTTCAAAACAAAACATTTCCAACACTTTTATATATATTCCTACATGAATCATTACAAAGTCAAAGTGAAATTCCTTTTCAAAACATCTTTTCAAACACACATAAAGCAATTTTTTATAAAAAAGTGATCTAAGAGCAACTAAGAGCTCAGATAACTACGGATGAAAAGGGTGCTAATACCTTCTCTTTTCATAACCTTCTCCCTTACTTAGAATCTAATGAAGGTCTTTTTCTGTACTTTTTACCTTCCTTAATTGGATAAAAGAAAAGTCGGTGGCGACTCTTGCTATCCATACATGTATACAAAATCTCAAAGTTAGTTCCACCGACATGTAATCATGACTACTGGGAGACACCCTAAAGAGAGAATACCTTAAGGATTTCTAGATCATTTTACTGCTTTTTGTTTGACTTGTATGCTTTATCTTTAAGGTTGCTTGGTATTATATTTGTGGAGATCCTACACCGGATCCGGGTTTCCTTTAGGTAAGTAGCAATAATCGCCACATCAAGATTTATATCGAATCTGGTCAACATGATGGCTACTGCTAGTGACACTTGACGTCCCGATACTCTTCATTTCCAAGTTGAGGATAGTATTTGGTCATGGTGTCATCAACACTAACTAAACTTTTAGAACCTTAATTCGACCCATCTTGGCCATTAGAAGGCAGTGAGATGGCCGGCTTTGGTGCATTTGTTGGTTGATACCGATGCTACGCCATTGAGATCAGACTTTGGGATATTTTCGGTTGACTACTTGGTAGTCGATTGAAATAAACGCACAGAAAGATCGATGATGTGATTCTTAGAACCCACACTATTATAGGACAGATGAACCAACTCAAACTTTGGTGGTAATCACCTATACCTCATGCAAGCCTTAAACCTAGGCTCATTGTGTGAATTGTTTGTGTGTGCTAAACATGACATCATGACATCATTGCATTGCATATCATTTCTAACTATTTCAAGGACCTAGATTTATTTTCTGCCGCTTTAGGGAATTATGGCTCAGAAAGAATATCCGAATCAACTTCATGGGTATACCTTCAACTCAAAGAATTGGTTTCGTAGATTCCCATCATGCTCATCAAAAGACATGGTTATCTACTTGATTTGGTTATCTCCGGTTTTGAAGAAGATATGATGCATGTCCTATTCCCTTCGATCCGAAACACCATTGCTTTACATTCCTGCATTATCGCTTGGTTCCTACTTGGAAGAGTTCTCTAAGCTACTTGGGGTACCTATTCTTGATCAAATGCCATTCACCGGTCTGGAAAAGGTTCCTAGGTATGAAGACATTGCATCAGCCTTACACCTTAAGCGCTCAGACATTGACGCCAATTGGGAAACAAGAAGCGGAGTTAAGGGTTTACTTGCTAAGTTCCTAATTAAGAAAGCCCGAGAATTCCTCAAAGTTATGAGTTTCCATGCCTTCGAAGACATTGTGGCCTTGCTAATCTATGGTTTAGTTCTATTTCCTAACTCGGATCAATTCATAGATGTCAACGCCATCAAGTTGTTTCTTACCCGTAATCCAGTGCCTACCTTACTTGGAGACATCCTACATTCTCTCCACACTTGTACTACTAAGAGACAAGGAACTTTCATGTGTTGCATACCGTTACTTTCCCGGTGGTTTATTTTGCACCTCCATCACTTTGAAGAACGACCAAAGGTTGAAATGGTCTCAAAGGTTAATGTCACTCTCATTCGATATCTCGTTGGAGTCTTTTCTCTCAAAAGGACTTCACTTTCATTGAGCTTTGTGGAGAATTTCTAATGTACCACTACTTGGTATAAGGGAGGTATCACTTACAGCCCTTCTCTAGCTCTCCACGCACTTGGTTTTGCTCAAGAGATGGTCCACATGATATGCTTCTCCAAGATATTGTGTTCGATTACAATCACGATCTCCAGAATTACCAACGAAGGTTCATACACGCTTGGGGCATGGTAAAGAAGACCGATACCAAGACTTTGGGGCACCAGAACTCCATTCCTTGGGAACCTTACCTCAAATGGGTGAGAGCTCGAGCTCAAAACCTCATGATGCCATTCACTGCTTTACCAAGAATTATGGAACCTATAGGTGACGTATCCTATACTGTTCTCCATCTCGACATGCCTACTGATCTTGAAGACTTGAAGAGATCCTGGATTCAGCTCAAAGAAGAAAGGGATACATTTGAAGCTTAGTGCTATGCAAGCGAGAAGAAAGTGCTAGAGTTGACCAAGCTACTTCACGAGGAGCGAAGCATCAACGCCTACCTCGACATCAAGAGGAAGCGCCCATGGGAGACTTAGAGCTTTAGGATTTATATGTTTTTCTTTTATTGTTTTGAACTATCTTTTGTACTTAAAAAGAAAAAGAATAAAAAGAGAACTAATAAATGTTTGCTCGTGCTTGTTTAACAAATTTAAATCTCTAAGGTCCTTGAAAACATTGCATTGCATTTGCATAAACATCGCATATCATAGCATAACATTGCATAACAGGTACATTGAAGATTAGTTTTTCATTCTCTCGCTATTTATTTTAGCGTAATGGCTCTTGAATCAGTCAAAGATCTCCGTGCTCAAAATGCTCGGCCCAAGCAGATGTTCACCACTTGGTCCAAGGCCAAGAGGATCCAGAAGCTCATCAATGTAAAGAAGAGGGTCGTTGGTGTTCTCAACATGGGCCGACGTTACAAATGTGGTCCTAAAGTAGTCATCCTGATAGAGCTCTCAAGGAAGTGTCAAGAATGAGGGAGTGTCAAGGACAATGAAGAAGACAGCCAGCGTGAGTCTGAGAAAGAGAGAGAGGATCACTATGACAATGACCAATACTCTAATGAAGATGACAAGTACATGCAACTTGAAGACCGTCTGAATACTGTGGAAAATCTGAAAATGTCCGGGCTGAATTTTGATGACCTGAGTCTTGTTCCTGGTGTTGTGATTCCTCCCAAGTTCAAAGTTCCAACTTTTGCCAAGTATAATGGCATTTCTTGCCCTAAGCTGCATTTGAAGTCCTATGTTCAGAAGATCAATCCCCACACTGATGACAGAAAGTTGTGGATGCACTATTTTCAAGAGAGTTTGTCCGGAACCCAATTGGAGTGGTATTATCAGCTAGAGAATGACCGTATGAGTACAATGCTGAATTGACACCCACTCACATGCAGCTACAGAGCATGTCTATGGGTCGTGATGAAAAGTTCAAAGAGTATGCTCAGAAATGGAGAGATCTAGCAGGCAGAGTTCAACCACCCTTGTCCAATAGGGAGTTGGTTGATATGTTTATGGGAACACTGACAGGCCCATTCTTCAATCATCCGATTAGAAACTCTTCAGCCGAATTCACCGAGTTGATATTGACAGGCGAGCGTATTGAAGCTGGTATCAAGAGCGGAAGATCCAGGTAGAGTCATCCTCAAATGTCCTAAAAGATCTTTGGTGGTAAGAAAGAAGCCACTGTGTATGGTCGAAAAGCCGAGCCAAGACCGACCGTGCTCAACTGCGGGGGCATTGGATTCCAATCCTACATCAAGACAACCTCAACGAGACAACGCTGAGCTAGAACGCCCACCTAAGACAAGCCATTTAAGATCAACATGCCGTTGTCGCAAGCCTTGCAACACATGTTGAAAGCAGAGCTGATTACTTTGAAGGATCCTCCTCAGAGTGTCAACACTTCCTCTCCGAGATACAATCCTAATGCTAAGTGCGCCTACCACTCCAATAGCCCAGGGCATGACACTAACAACTGTTGGGCTCTGAAGAACAAGATTCAAGATATGATTGAAGCTAAGCAGATTGAGTTTGATCCTCCTGTTGAGACTCCGAATGTGATCAATGCACCTATGCCTAACCATGACAAGAGTTCCAATGTTGTTGGTGAGGATACTTATGTTTTCAACATAGATGACTTGACCATTCCTTTGATGACTGTTAAGAAGAATTTGCTGCAAGCCGGTGTCAATCCAGGATGCCCAGAGAATTGTCGTTGGTGCCCATCTGCACCTGATGGTTGTGCTTGGTTGAGAAGACGTGTTCAGTGCATGATGGATAACCGTGAAATACTATTTCTGAAACCACCTGTGGAGAGTCTGTGTGAAGACATGTCTAAGAAACTGAAGATCGAAGATGTGAATGAAGCTGCGCCAAATGTGTGGGATACCTTAGGGCAACCAAGTGGAAAGTTTGATTACATGGTGAAGTACACTGTTCCCGAGAGCTACAAAATTCCTATTGAAGATGTCAAGGCAACCGGATGGGGTGACGATTTCCCGGAAAACTATGCCATGTTAACACAATAAGGATTTCCTCTCACGATCCTCGTGCTAGAGTGGCACCCCTCATCATTACTTCTCCGTGCCGCCCGTATTCCTCTAACAAAGTTATCCCTTGGAATTATGGAGTTGATGTCTACTATCATGGGCCAAGCAAGACCCTCCGCCATTGAGGATCTTACAAATGAAGCTACCATTCCCGACATTGACAATATCACCGATCAAGTAAGGTGACCGAACCGAAGAGTGTTCTCCGTAAATCTCTCCTCCAAAGGACATCATGACTCCAACAGCATTCCAATTTATTCAATCCATTCCCCAAGATAGAGGGAACCAAAGGACTCATCCCTCAACCGTAAATACCAAAGGAAGTTATCAAGACACTCCAAACGAGAAATGGAGGAAATTTTGAAGATTATCGTGAAAGTGACTACAATGTTGTGGAGCAATGGATGCACTGGCCCAAGATCTCCATGCTTGCTCTGCTCTTGTGCTCCAAGGCTCATGCTAATGCCTTGGTGAAGTTTCTGAAGAATGCTCACGTACCGCAAGACACTACTACTGACCAGTTTGAAGTTTGTATTGCCAGCCTGGCTGCCAACAACGGCCTAGGTTTCTCTGATGTTGATTTAACTCCTGCCGGAAAGAAACACAACAAAGCCTTACACATCTCTGTTGAATGCAAGGGCACTACATTGTCTCATGTTTTGGTAGATACCGGTTCTTCTTTGAATATCCTTCCGAAGACTGCTTTTGATTGACTTGATATTGAAGGATTGGTTCTGAAACCCAATGATATAATTGTGAGAGCTTTTGATGGTTCTAAACGAACAATGCTTGGAGAGCTCGCCATCAAAGTTGGTTCCCGCACTTTTGACTCCACTTTTGTCATGGAACCGTCCGCTTACTCATGCCTACTTGACGCCTTGATACGGGCAAAGTACCTCTACCTTGCATCGTGTCAAGCACCATGAAGGGGAAGGTTGTTACGGTATGTGGTGAAGAGGAATATATGGTCCACTACATCATTCCGATACCTCGAGATGGAGGGTGAATTCTTTGAGACCTCACAAGCTTTCAAACAATCCCCGAGTCATGCCTGCTGACTCTCCCGCCACTCCCGGTTACGCAAGTGCCGCCTAGGATGGCCTCACCGAAGGATGCTCAAGCCGCAGCTGAAGAAGGAGGCAATACTATTTGGGGTCACCGATCTTCCCTTCAAACGACCGGGTTTAGGCTTCACCATCAAAGGTCAAGATGATACCGCAAACGTGCCGCCAATTCCTTTCCGCATCGCCCGAATGGAATCCATGCTAGAAGACGACGACAACGGCTTCAACATCGCAAGTGGATCTTCCCAACTCGACAACGGACTCAACAATTGGAAGATCAAGACGCATGCCAATCTTCTTTAGACAGAAGTGTATTTCTATATTTTGAACAATAAACTCTAAAGCCTAGTGCCTTGCCCGGGGCATCATGGCTCGTTTTGAGGGTTATTATCTGTCATTTGCATATTTTCATTCAATAAAATCGTTGGACTTTTGCATTTAATTGTTGCTTTCTTTCTTTTACTTTATCACCCCTTCAAAAAAGCTATGTGTTTCTTACACACACCCACGTGATACATCGCGAATCACTCGAATCTCCTTGATAAATTTATGGCTAAATTTGACTTCGATAATCCGATCTACCAAGCCGAAGATGAAAGTGAGGAAGATTGTGAAGTGCCAGGAGAACTTGTCAGACTTCTAAAGCAAGAGGATCGAGTTATACAGCCACATGAAGAGCAAGTTGAGGTTGTGAATTGGGTATCGTTAAGATGTAAAAGAGATCAAGATAGGAGCGGTCTTGAGAACAAGAAAAGATTGGTTCAGATGCTACGGATTATATTGAGGTTTTTGCTTGGTCATACGAAGACATGCTGGTTTAGACATTGATATTGTGGTACACCGATTGCCGACAAAAGTGTGTTTTCCCTGAAATGTATGTCTGCCGTGCGCCCCGAGATGTCGAGAAAATCAAAGTCAAGTTATGAAGCAATTCAACGCCGGTTTCTTAGTCACATTTATCCACAATGGGTTGCAAATGTAGTGCCTGTACCTAAGAAAGATGGTAAAGTTTGAATGTGTGGATTACGTAGATCTCGAACAAAGCGAGTCCTAAAGACGATTTTCCACTTCCTCATATTGATGTTTTGCTGACAACACCAACATAAGGTTTCTCCTTCATGGATGGTTTCTCCGTTACAATCAGATCAAAATGGCTCTAGAAGACATGGAGAAGACAACTTTGTTACACAGTGGGGCACTTTCGCATAAGGTTATGTCGTCGGATCAAGAACGAGGGCGCCTACTTATCGCGCCATGGTGACATTATTTCATGACATGATTCATCACGAGATAGAGGTTTACGCCGACGACATGATAGCTCGATCACGATCAAGAAGAACATCTTGATCATTTGCGTAAACTGCTTGATAGGTTGAAGAAGTACGATTGAGACTTAATCCTAACAAGTGCACTTTTGGAGTCAGATCCGGAAAACTCCTAGGGTTTGTCATCAGTGGTAAAGGTATTGAGGTTGACCCCGCCAAGGTTAAAGCTATCCAAGAAATGCCAGCTCCCCGCACCGAGAAAGA
Organism: Vicia sativa; assembly: GCA_021764765.1. Classification (NCBI taxonomy): domain Eukaryota; kingdom Viridiplantae; phylum Streptophyta; class Magnoliopsida; order Fabales; family Fabaceae; genus Vicia; species Vicia sativa. The sequence continues at coordinate 208,431,845 of CM038796.1, forward strand.
AGTTAGGGGTTTCTTGGGCCGTTTGAATTACATTGCCAGATTCATTGCACATCTGACTGCTACTTGTGAGCCAATCTTCAAGTTACTAAAGAAAGATCAAGTAGTGGAATGGAACGACGATTTCCAGATCGCTTTTGACAAAATCAAGGAGAGTACCTGTAATCCTCCTATCCCGATCCGTCATCAAGGAAGACCTCTTATCATGTACTGACAAGATTAGAGAATTCCATGGGGTGTGTGTTGGGCAACATGACGAGTTGGTCGAAAAGAGGCAATATACTACCTTACCGACTGTGAAACAAGATACCACAGCTTGAGAAAACTTGCAACGCTTTGGCTTGGGCTTCTACTAAGAGATATGTTGACTCACACTACCTTGTTGATCTCCAAGATGGATCTGATAAAATACATATTTGAGAAACCAGCTTTCTCCGGAAGAATAACAAGATGGCAAATGATCTTGACCGAATACGATATCCAGTACACTTCTCAAAAAGCGATCAAAGGAAGTGTAGTGGCGATCGCTTGGCTCATCGTCAGATGACTATTAGTCTATGCGCTCGAATTTCTAGATGAAGATGTTTTACTAGTTACAGATTGTGAAGAACCAGGCCCAGACAAAGGACCTGAACAAGGATCCCGATGGACCATGGTCTTCGATGGAGCCTCAAACGCACTTGGCAATGGCATTGGCGCCATTATTACATCCCCGCAAGTATACTCACCAGATTATGTTTCAACGCCAACAACATGGCCGAACACGAAGCGTCATGGGTATCAAAGTCGCTATTGACTTAAGAATCAAGTTCTTGCAAGTGTACGGAGACTCACTTTTAGTGATCACCGATTATGGCGAGGGATACGAAACATCCAATCTTATTCCATATCGAGAGCATGTTCGAGTTTGATCCCTACTTTGAAGAAATCACTTTCAATCATATTCCACGAGAAGAGAATCAACAAGGACACATTAGCTAATATGTCATCTATGTTCAAGGTCGATGGGACAACGAGGCTCCCATCATCATTGAGAAGTTTGACGAACCAGATATTGTTATGAACTTGATACATAAGAGAAACCTTGGTACTACGATGTGAAGAGGTATCTTGAGACTCGGGAATGACCATAGGCGCCTGTCACAATGATAAGAAGTTCATGAGAAGATTTGCATCCAAATTCTTTCTCAAAGAACGATTCATAGCTTAACCACGACTTGTGTTTACTCTACTGTAGACCGGAAACGCGGAACATATTATGGAAGAGTTACACAAAGGTGCATTTGGTACCCATTCTAGTGGACACGATGGCTAAGAAGATACTAAGAACATGTTACTATTGGTCCGCCATGGAAGTCGATTGTGCACGCACTCGCGTACCGAATGTTTTAATACCTCCTGGCCATTTGCAATGTGGGAATTGATATGATCGGAGAAATCAAGCCCCGCTCCAACGGACATCGCTTCATCCTTGTGGCAATTGACTATTTTACCAAGTGGGTAGATGCCTCTCGACATCTCATACCAAGAATGTGTGGCTCGCTTTCATCAAGCATAATCTTATCCGTCGATATGGCACTCCCAAAGGATTATCACGTATAATGGCTCTAATCTCAACAACAAGATGATCACCGAACTCGCATGCGTTCAAGATCAAGCATCACAATTCTTCTCCTTATCGGCCTAAGATGAATGTGCAGAAGCCGCCAACAAGAATATCAAGAAGATTATATGTAAGATGACAATGACCTACAAAGATTGGCATGAGATGTTACCATTTGCTCTTCATGGTTATCGCACTACAAGACGGACATCAATGGGCAACCCCTCTCTCTTGTATATGGTAAGGAAGCACCCTACCCATCGAAGTTTAGATACCCTCAACCGTAGTCCTCCAGACGCAAAGTGAGGCGAAGATGATTGGATCCAAACTCGCTCTTGACCATTAACTTGATTGATGAGAACGACTCGCGCCCATCTACCATGGACTGATCTATCGAAAAGAATGATCGAGCATTTAACAAGAAAGTCAAACACCGAGTTTACCAAGTCGGTGATCTAGTAGTCAAGCGCATCATTCTTCCACAAGGTGATCCCGTGGGCAAATGGACTCCCACCTATGAGGGACCATTTGTAGTCAAGATAGTTGTTTTCATGAGCTATGATACTTAGCACCATGGATGGTGAAGCCCCGCACCCCGTGAACGATATATAGTCAAAAATACTACGATAAATGAGACCCGCTAGGTAATTGACTTAGGCAAAAGTAGCATCCCGGCGAACCAAAAGGGTTCGCAAAAGTTAAGGATATATACAAAACATGTACACCGGCAAGTCGAAACCCGAAAAGGCGGCTTGGGCAAAAAGGGTATCCCGGTAGACTGAAACCCAAAGGGTAGTCTAGGCAAAAGTTGGGATTTAAGGCATCGACTATGTCTCGGCCCGATCATCTACTTCCGCACTACTATCAACATTCAAGATTCAAATGGCGAAAATCAATCCACTCATTTTCTACCCATGCAAAGGAGATGAGATAGTTGAAATATATGAGTACTAGCATAGTTGGAACTTAACGAGATTGTTTCGCATAGCTTTTTACCTTTCTTGTGTACGAACTACTCGGCCATACGCCACATTTCGAATAAATACAAGTTCTTTCTCTTTACAATTTTCACTGTTGTTGTTTGCATAAAGTCCAATGTTTGCTTTGAATGATTATATGCATCTTGTTCAAGAAAAGTGACGCGGCTAGGGAATCGAACATGAATTCAGATTCTCTGGATCGAAACGATTTACTCTTTTGATTTGTTTATAAAGATGCCGTGAGCATCAAGCTTTATTATTTTCAACACAAGAAATTATGATTATGAAAAAGGAGAAAGCTGCTAATACCCTCAATTGATTTTGATATGAATTACGACTAGCGCAAACTAGACGCAACGCATTGGGGAGATTCCGGGTAAGGGGGTTTGTTATATAAAGGGAATAGATGGAGCACCCTAAATATATATAGTTATCTATAGCTTTATATATGAATATGTTTGATATGTTTGTGTGTTTTAAATTGCTATTTCTATGATTGGGAAAGTTTCTCCTTTGGGATTTTGAGAAGGATAGATTACGAAGGATCCTAGTGTTTGTTATTATTGTGCTCGCAAAGATCTTTGGATCTTCTGCATACATATCCCCTAGTGGGAATCAGAGCATTTGTAGCTCGGATCTACAGGATCTATGGTCTGTTTGGTCTGAGGGAGGAAGAAATTTGCTCGGCAAGGATGAGACCTTGTGCCTACGTATTCTCAAAGGGATGTTGAGAAAGTCAGAGCAATCGTAGTTCCCACTTATGCTAGTGGAAGCAACGGATGTTAGTAAGATACGCATAAATGTCATCTTAATGAAAATGTATCTAATATATTTCATCACATACATTTTGAAAAGTTTGATGATTAAAATCTTTCATCGTAAGTTATAGGTGTTTTGCTTGAGTGCAAGCGCTACCACTTACATGTTTAAGAAAAAGATGATTGAATCTTTTAATCGTAAGCATTGAGTGTTTTGCTTGAGTGCACAAGCGCTACACTTCACTGATTAAGAGATGTTTTGTTTGAAAAGAGTTTGAAAAGTTTTTGACTGTATGTGATGTGATAGAGGAGATATTTCTTCCATAGAGATGATAAACGCCTAAATCTCGAGGAGAAATTGATTGGATTAGGGATGCTTTTAAGCCCATGGGTCCTTGTATTGTTAGCCCAAGAGGAGGCATTCCGAGGGTCATCGAGGGTCCTTGTATGAAGCTCAAGAGGAAGCTATAGGTATGGTCGGCTTTGTCTTTAAAAGGGATTTCACCGGAAACCATCCTTTTGGAATTAAGAGCAATTTCACCGGAAATTATACTCTCGGGTTCTATTCTAACGCTGGTGATTCTTTGTATTGAAGCCCAATAGGAGGTCAAGAGATTTTATGGTCTCTTTCATGTTATGATGCCCAAGAGGAGGTGAATCTGTGGGATAAGTTATCTGTATAAAGCCCAAGAGGAGGCTATAACTATGGGGAACCTATTGGTTAGACTAGTTGTTATGTTATAACTAGACAGTTGTATAAACAAGTGTGTGTGTGATATGAATTTACAAGAGTTTATGAAGGAAATATAAACAATGCATGTAAAATTTATTTACAAGAGTTTATGAAGGAAATATAAACAAGTGTCTGTGAAACGAACGTTTAAAACGAGCGTAACTTGATTATTCACAAGTTCAAATGTGTACAAGGAAGTAAATATGCACACGAACGAGTATTGATGTACGAGAGGATGTGGATGTACATAGGAGGGTTGGGACTTACACCATAAGGGTGGCCCTATTGGTTTAAAAGCAGTTTCACCGGGAATAATGCTCTTTTCAATACCAATGGTATTCAGTGTATATACAAACGAAACGGAAACGAACGATCGAAGTTTATCTGTGTTTGAATATTTACAGAGGTATCTGTATTATGTACAGGTAAAAATTTGTATGTATATGGAAAGAATTTGATATGTACAAGGAAAATATGTATGTACATAGAGAATTTTGGGACTTACACCGTAAGGGAGGCCCATGATCAGTTAAGAAATTTGAGAGAAAACGAATTCGGTTTTATCGTTTAATCGGATCGATCATGGAAAAAATGTAAGTTTGGTGAAAAAATGTTGAAGAATGTTGTTTGAAAGTGTTTTTGAAAAGTGAAGTTTACTTGTGAGAAGTTTTGAAAAGAATCGGGCTTCGAAAGTTTGAAAAAATCACCTTTAAAGGTGCTTTGAAAAGTACTCAAAAGTACCGCTTGGCCTCGATAAAATATAATCGGATGAAAGTTTTTTCTGAAATTTTGCACTATCCTAAAATAGATACATTAATTGACAAGTGTACAAAAATCACCTCAAAATGAGGAGTTTTGATTGGTTTTGAAAAAGTCAAAGTTTGTAAAAATTATGAATGAAAAATTAAAAGTTTAAAAAGGTCCCAAGGCTACTCGAACCCGGACTCGTTAGGAAAGGCATGGTAGAAGTGACTTAAGAGTGAGCTGGCAACTGGGCGGCAATACATCCGTATTGTGATTAAACCAACTAAATATATTTTAAATCGATATTTGAATTCAAAACCAAGGCGCGCAACTTTGTTTTTCATCTCCAATCCTTCAATCAATCCTAGAATCTTCGTTTCTTGATGAAATCCAAAGATGTAAACATGAAATTTACTCGTTTCAAGCCCAGGAACATGATGGTGTTCTTTAATTTCATTTATTTTCAGTTTATCATGATTGAATTTCTGAAGAACACGAAGAACCCTAAAACTGAAAAATCTAATTGAAATCGTGTATGGTTGATGAATTGGTCAATTGATTGAGGGCTATTGATCGTGGATAGTGCAGAAACAAAATGGCCAAGAGTTTTTTTGATTTGAATCAAGAAATCACAGAGTTCAAAGTTGGTGTTCTTACCTGTTCAAGCTGAGATCGAATTCTGTGTTGGAGTGTTTCCAGTTGAGTTTTAATTATTCTTAGAGCACCATCGGCCTTCAAGGATCATGTATGAATGGTCTCGCTTCGAATTTGCTTGGATAGCTCTGACCAAGTCGACCGGTATATAGCTCAAAGTAAAACTGGAAATCGTGGTTAAAGCTGTTACAGATGGATGTTAATGGTCTGCATCATCTCTATGATGTATGTTGATGATGTTTGGATGATCAAAACTCAAATTGCCCAAGCCAAAGTCCAAATTCGAATGATAAGGCAGTTTTAGCAAGCTTATGGACATGAAATGTAAAAACTGATTTTTAGCTTGGCTTGTATTGATTTTATGTTTCAAACAAGTTTCATATTGATATTAAAACATGTTAGACACCAAATTACTCAAAGTTTTTCACAAGTTTTCAAAAATGCAAGTTTTCTCAAATATCACTATGTTTCTTGAATTTTAAGAAAGAAGAGAGAAAGCATGTTCTTGCATGGCTTTGGTGTGGTTTGAAATTGCAAGCAAGACCTCTATTTATAGGTCACAAATTGTGAGAGATAAGTGAGAAAGTTTGGCTTTGGTATTTTCAACTTGCCTTAGAGGGCAAGGAAGTCTTTTTTGCATTAAATGCAAAAGGAAGCTTCCTTTTAACCATGGTTAAATTTTACCTTGATCCTATCTCAATGTAATTACTCTTCCTCTGATATTTATCAGTCCTATCTCACTTGGCAAGGCATTTCTAGAAAGAAAGAAAACTCAAAATGATCTATAATTTTGAAAGTTTGTACTTGAAATTCAAGGATTTTGAGCTCTAAGTTTCAAAATCAAAAGTATAGCTAGACTCATGGATTTGAGAGTTCTTGGACATTTTGGAAAGCTTGTTTCAAGGGCTACAACTTTCATGTTTTGAGTTTTTCCAATTCAAAGTGGAACTATGTGAAAAATGCCATGAAGTTTGGAAAATGTGAAATTTAACACTTGAAAAATTTTCTAAGTGTTGAAAATTTTGACTTTTGTTGACTTTTCCAAATTTCTTGATTTTTATGATCATGATGGATCATTTGAAGTATTTTGATGATTGAAAAAGTTTTGTTTTGAAAAGTTGACCAAAAGTCAAAGTTTTGACTTTTCAGTGTATGAAATTTCATCGATGTTTAAATTGACCGATGAACTCGTGAACTTCGTGATGTTTTGAATCCGAAATTAGGTCAACATGTTGTATCTAAGATATGAAGATCAATCTCAACCAAAAATTCATTCATTGATCGAAAATCGAGATTACTCATGCTCGACAAAACCCTAATTGGTCGATCCTTGATAGATCAATGAGAAAAGTTGGATATCTGAAGATCAGAGGTTGATGATTTGATCAAGATAGATCAAATGAAGTGAGTAAGACTCAAACCCTAATTGCTTGCCTCTTGAATCAGATGAAAATTTGATGAAACCCTAATTTTGACCTGTGAAAGCTACACCCGATTAATTCTGTTCTGAACTGTTAATGGTGCAATGATGCAGATGTAAGATGGTATATTAGGTCAAAAATTGGGGTATGACAGATGCCCCTATTTAAGTTTCTTTAACCTGAGATATGAAGATGAATATCTTCGTTTCGATAGGTGTGAAGAGACTTAAATATCAGAATACGCAAATTTTGGACCTAAGATACCAAAAATGCGAATGATGCAAAATGATTGTAAAAGTTTTACCCAGATGGTATCAAAGAAATGACATGGTGGGGAAAAATTTATGAGGATGACTCGATCTGTTTAAGAAAAAGAGGATCCTGTTTGTTGGGAAACATGCAATATGTCTCGCTGGGGAAAAAGAGATTCACAAAACATGTGAATATCTGTTTCGTTTTGGGAAATAAAGAGATTACCTTCTGTCAGCCTTGTGACAATGTTTAAGGTAAGCAAAGATGATATTACCAATTATCAGCCTTGTGATAGTTCATGGTAATGAATTCTGAAGATATTACCAATTATCAGCGAAGTGATAACTATAACAAGGTAAATCTTTGAAAAATTTATCGAGTATTCAATTGTGAATAATGTAGATAAATGATGGAAATAAATCTCAAACAAGTTCTGAAGATATTACCAATTATCAGCGAAGTGATAACTATAACAAGGTAAATCTTGAGATATATTACTGAGTATTCAGCCTGGTGAATAACAGTTAATGATGGAAACAGATCTCAAATGAGTTCCTATTTTCACAGATACAATCTTGCCGAGGATATTTCTCTTGAGAAGATGCGGGCATTTCGATTGAAAAGGACAGTTTCTTTTAGACAAAGACAAACTGTAAATTTTTGAACTGTCATGATTTGAATTTGTTGAGAAAAACAATTGTTTTATGACAAGTCGCAAGATGAAAAGGAAACAAGCAGCCTAGATGTCGAGGCTATTGCTTATTGTTTTGTTGGTTAGAGACGAGGTTCTATCCAGGAATGAACTGGAAAGAAATGGTCAATCAAGACTTTGTTCCCAATGAGGAATGATCTCAGCTGGAGAATAGGAGAGAGAAAAGATGTATCGTGGGAATAACTGGAGATATGACATACCCACATGAGTAAATTCAATCTAAACCAAGGATATGAAAACAAACATTGAGAAATGCAGGAATGCATTAATGATGTTATGATGTATAAATGATGAATGTCATATGCATGTCGACAATATTCGAACAAGACAAAAAAGGTATTTGGGAAAGACCACGCCACAGTTCAAACAAATACAAAGAACTCAAGAACAATGGCGTAAACGTCACTGATGATGAATTTGAGTTGCATGCTTTAAACTTTCGGAAAAAGGCATTTTTATGGCAACCTTGTTGGGAATTCTTTTTTGAATAAGAATACCGTTCTTTGATGATCTCTGTTGAGGAAAAGAAAACTTTTGTAGTAGTTATTCTATCTTTCCGAAGATCGAAACACTTATGGAGAAAAACAGTTGAAGTTCATTCTGTGTTCATAGTTCAAAGGAAAATTTTGCTTTTATTTAAAAATTTGACGTAAAAATTCATTTAAAACCTTTTTAGTTTCAAAAAGTGATTTTCACAATAAAAGCGTTATTTTGCAAAACTGAATAAAGCAAGAAATGCAAACAATTGGGCACAAAGCTCAAATTTTATCTATGGAATGGTAATCAGCCAAAGGCGTGATTCCATGAGCTATTTACAAAAGTTGGAAATGATAATGTATTGGGAAAAGGCTACATTGAAAGCAAATAACCGCTATTATCCCTAACAACTTTGAATTCCAATTGTGCTTGTTGCTTCAGATGATTTGATTGAAGATCCGTTGATGGAAGATTCTTCGATGATAAGGATCGATTCAACATTTTGTCATTTTTTTGTATCCTTATTTTGCCTAGATCGCTTTTTAGGTTTTCAATCTATCGTGATAATTTCTGCTTATTGTCTCTAATTTTTGCCCGATCGCTCTTTCGTGTTTTCATCCACCGACGCTCATTTTGCCTAAGCCTCCTTTTCGGTTTTCGACTTACCGAGATGTTCTTTGTTTTTTTAGACAAAGTATTTCTTGATCGCAAGATTCACAGGATGCGGAGTTCATCACCGTCCATGGTTGTGAGAGTCATAGCACCACCTGAAAAGCTTCTTTTCATGATGTATGGGCCTTCGTAATTAGGAGTCCATTTGCCCCTAGAATCAGGTTGAAAAGACAGAATCTTTTTAAGCACGAGGTCGCCTTCTCGGAATTCACGAGGTCGAACCTTTTTGTCGAAAGCTTTCTTCATTCTTCTTTGATATAGTTGTCCATGACACAGAGCGGTTAGACGCTTTTCTTCAATTAAGTTCAGCTGATCGTATCTGCTTTGACACCATTCGGCCTCAGATAACTTAGTTTCCATGAGAACTCTCATTGACGGGATCTCAACTTCTACGGGGAGCACCGCTTCCATGCCGTATACTAGAGAAAAAGGAGTTGCCCCTATTGAAGTGCGTATTGAAGTACGATACCCATGCAGAGCAAATGGCAGCATTTCGTGCCAATCTTTGTAAGTGATGACCATCTTTTGGACGATCTTTTGGATGTTCTTGTTGGTCGCCTAACGGCGCCATTCATCTTTGGTCGATAAGGAGATGAGTTATGATGCTCGATCTTGAATTCCTCACGCTTCTTTCATCATTTTGTTGTTCAAGTTCAATCCATTGTCTGTGATGATCTTGCTTGGAACTCCGTATCGGCAAATGAGGTTGTTCTTGATGAACCTCACAACCACTTGTCTTGTGACGTTGGCGTAAGATGCTGCTTCGACCCATTTGGTGAAGTAATCAATAGCCACTAGAATGAAGCGATGTCCGTTGGACTCTTTTGGTTCGACATCCCAATCATGTCGATGCCCCACATGGAGAAAGGCCACGGAGAGGAGAGAACGCGAGTAGAGTCGCGGCACGTGGATCTTATCTGCAGAGATCCGCACTTATGACACCTCTTGACGTGTTTACAGAATCGATTCCATTGTTATCCAATAGTATCCTACTCAAGATCTTTCGACATTGCATGTCCATTTGAATGGGTTCCAAAGAATCTTTCATGCACTTCATGGATGATCGGTTCGCTTTTCTCCACAACGATCCGAAAGGTGACCATGTCGAAGTCTTTTGTATAGCATATCTTCGTCAGAAGAAATTTCTAGAAAGCCTCCTTAGGTTTCTTATCCTTGTACGATCCGGTGGGTACTCGTGTTTCAAGGAAACGCTTGATGTCGTGGAACCACGGTTTATCGTCAAGACTACTCGCCATGTAATATATATGCAGGTCTTTCAAGGCGTCTGATACGAATCTTAGGCATATCTTTCCAATCGTTGACTTTGAACATGGAAGATAGAGTAGCCAAGGCGTCTGCCATTCGATTTTGATCTCGAGGGATATGATGCAGTTCCACTTTGTTGAAGAAAGTCAACAAACGTCTTGCATAATCTCTGTAAGGAATCAAACCAAGATGATGAGTTTCATACTTGTCTTTGATTTGGTTGATCACAAGAGCTGAATCTCCATATATGTCAAGGATCTTAATCCTCAAGTCGATGGCTTCTTCGATACCCATGATACAAGCTTCATATTCTGCAATGTTGTTAGTGCAATCAAATAGTAATCTAGCTGAAAACGGGATATGAGATCCATCGGGAGTTATGATGACTGCCCCAATTCCATTGCCAAAAACGTTAACTGCTCCATCAAAAATTAAACCCCATCTAGATTCGGATCCGACCTTCTTCAGAAAGGTTCGTCACAATCTTTCATCTTTAAGTACATAACATCCTCGTCAGGGAAGTCAAATTTGAGAGATTGGTATTCGTTGAGCGGATGATAAGCCAAGTGATCAACGAGAATGCTTCCTTTGGCCGCTTTTTGGGCACGGTACTAGATGTCATACTCAGATAATAGCATCTACCATCGAGCAATTCTCCTCATGTGCTTTTCAAAGACGACTTGATTGGATCCATTTTGAAATTAACCAAGTCGTATGATTGATCATGTACTAGCGGAGACATTTTGAAGTCCATACCAAAGAGCAACGTGTTTTCTCGAGCATGGAGTAACGAGTTTCACAGTCTGTGAACTTTTTACTCAAGTAGTAAATGGCATGCTCCTTCTTACCGGTTTCATCTTGCTGTCCAAGCACGCAGCCCATGGAATCTTCTAGCACGGTAAGGTACATGATTAATGGTCTTCCTTCGACGGAGGAATCGTGACAGTGGTTCTCGACAGGTATTCCTTAATACTGTCGAACGCTTTTTGGCAATCTTCTGTCCACACAACCTCTTGATTTTTGCGGAGAAGTTTGAATATCGGCCCACAAGTAGCAGTCATTTGAGAGATAAATCTGGAGATGTAATTCAACCGTCCGAGAAATCCTCTTACTTGCTTTTCCATATGTGGCGTAGGCATTTCTTGAATAGCCTTGACTTTATCAGGGTCAACTTCAATACCTCTTTGACTGACGATGAAACCTAGGAGTTTTCCGGATCTTAGCCCAAAGGTGCATTTGTTAGGATTCAGGAGAAGCTGAAATTTCCTTAGTCGTTGAAACAACTTCAAGAGATATTCTATATGCTCTTCTTCAGTGTCAGACTTTGCTATCATGTCGTCCACATAAACTTCGATCTCTTTGTGCATCATGTCGTGAAAGAGAGTAGTCATTGCCCTTTGATAAGTTGCGCCTGCATTCTTTAATCCAAACGGCATTACTTTGTAGCAAAATGTGCCCCATGGCGTGATGAAAGATGTCTTCTCCATGTCTTCGGGAGCCATTCTGATCTGATTATAGCCAGAAAAACCGTCCATGAAGGAAAAGACATTAAACTTTGCAGTGTTATCCACTAGCATGTCGATATGCGGTAGTGGGAAATCATCTTTTGGACTCTCTTTGTTCAAGTCCCGGTAGTCAACACACATTCTGACCTTACCGTCTTTCTTGGAGACAGCACTATGTTGGCTAGCCATCGAGGATATTCAAGTGACGAGGAAACCCGCCGAAATGCTTTTTGAACTTTTTGATTTTGTCGGCCATTTCGTGGTGAACTCTCCTCGCCTCGCTTAACTGTGGACACTCGTCTTAATGGCAAATGATGCTCCACAATGCCGGTATCTCAACCTAGGACCAAGCGAACACATCAACATATTCTTTGAGAAGATCTTATCGAGTGAAGTCTGCTTGTTTCAAGTTGACTAGAGGCTCTTTGATTGATTCTTTCCTCGTGCTTAAAGTCGAGAAATCTCATCGATCTTTCAACTTCTTCCTTGGCGACTTCACGGGATTTCAAAGTTGGGAGAGAATGAGATTCTTCTATCTGTTAATCTGCACGTTTTGATTTATGTTTGATTAATTAACTTTCTCTTTCTTTTTTAATTTTTCAAAAGTTAATGTGAAAGTGGCGCAGATTAAAAAATTTTGAAGATTTTTATTGTATTTTTAGGATTATCATTTCCGTGAAAGGGTAAAATGAAAATAAACACAAAGTGTGGAATCAAAACAACGCGCTTTATTTATGATTCACCATATGAAACAGGCCCTAAATATAAAACTCATTTGTCTTGGGCAAGACAAAGAGAAATTATTTAAAAGCTAAACCCTATAAACATCTTCTTTCCGAAAGCGAGAGTTCAAAACAAAAGCAAAGATAAACTACTTAGAACTATGAACGTTAGTCCGAACTTCAACAGTTTCCAGAGTGGCGAACTCCCCGAAATCGAGGTACCGTAGTTTTCCACTTGGCTTAATCCTTGAGTAGACTTTGGTCGTTGGTTGAGCAGGTTTTGAAGACTCTGGACGACGGACCTTGCCTTTTGTGCTGCTGAAGCAATCTTCTTCTGTGTGATGAACAGATCGGGAAGTATGGGATACAACATATGTGCTTTCTATCAGCATTTGCGTTGAATTCTGGGGATGTACCCTCCAATCTTCCGAGTGTAGAGACTCATTGTCGGCGACACTTTCCAATTCGTATCCCGAATCGTATCCCTGATCTTCGGTAATTACGTTGATGTAGTGATAATTAGGATCTGGTTTAACAAACTCCACAGGCGCGTTAAAGCAGAGATCTTCATTCGGAACCTCGATTGGTTGATTAGATCGGGAAGATGGGTACACCTCATCTGGTTGACTAGGATACTCAAAAGAATCACCCCATCCCGTGGGCTGGATGTCTTCAATTCTGATTTTTGAGCTTTTTGGCGCAATGTATTTTACCATATAGTCAAACTTGCCACTTGGTTCTCCCAAGGTGTCCCAAACTTCAGAAGAGTTAGATGGATTTCCATTCTGTTGTAGGGATATGCCTTTGAATTGATCAGTTGGAGGACAGTACGGTGCGTACGATTCTTTCTGAGACACATATTCAGGGCTGTTTAGGTAAGTGCTCCATTCTTCAGATCCAGAGAGATCATCTTCATCGCCTTCAATGGTAATGACGTTTACTCTTGAAGAACATGGTTTAAGAAACCCCACCGTGGAATACTTTGATCGGACGGGTGTTTCATCCTTTTTCTTGTCTTTGGGAATACGGTGCGAACCCGAGTCCGACTTTTGTCTCGTTCTTGAGTGTTTGATTACTTGTCCCCATCCTTCAAAGATTGCCATCTTTTACTATCTGTCGCTTTATAAGAAGAGATAGATGATCCGCTTGCTAGTAGATTCATCTTCTAACGGATGTCCTGGAGATGTGTCCTTCAACGTCATATCGTGATGAAAGAAAACTGACAAATGGCTTATGAGCAAAGCTTGTTCACCGATGATGGTTACTAGCTTCCAATTTACTATGAATTTTAGTTTCGATGGAGAGTGGATGTCACTGCTCCTGCCTCGTGGATCCATGGCCTTCCTAGCAAACAACTCTGAAGCAACCGCACATCCATGACTTGAAGGTGATTTGGTATGCGGACCAATTGTCATCGGAGATCGACTTCCCAATAATCGACTTCCTTGACCACAAATGCTCTTACCACTATGTCATTGAACTTCATCGGTGTCCCTTTGTAAGCCAAACGAGCGAGAGTTGTTTTCGGCATTACGTTCAAGGATGAACCGGTATCGACTAATAAATTGGACAGAGAATCTAATTGGCAAATCATTGAGATATGCAGAGCCAGATTGTGATCTTTCCCTTCCTCTAGAAGTTCTTCATCACTGAAACATAGATTATTACAAGCTGTTATGTTGGCGACAATACCTCCAAACTGGTCTGTAGTCACATCATGGTCTACATAAGCTTGGTCTAGTACCTTCATTAAAGCTTCTCGGTGAGCTTCGGAGTTCAAAAGTAGAGATAGTATAGAAATCTTGGAGGAGTCTGCATCAGCTGATCCATGACTCGGTACTCGCTTTTCTTGATTAACTTTAGTATCTCATCAAAATCTATGTTGACGTTGGTTCTATCATGTGGACCAACATTTGTGCTTGATTAACAACGGAATCATTATGGGATTCTGGAGATATGTTAATCGGATTTTGTCTAATAATGAACAACGCGGTCTTGGTGGCAACGGAGTGTGTACTCGTCCACTTCGTGTTACTCGTCCTATCTCAGTTATGTTGACATTAGCGGGAAGAGTTGGCATGGGTTTCTCCTTCCCATCCTCTATCATAGTTGCTTTATATTGATAGGGAATCGCTGTTAGAACTGTATAAAACAGACTGTAAGCAAATCACCAAAGGAGACTCTGGAACATTTGAACCATTATATTCAATCTCCACATGCTTAGGTTCATTGAAACAGGGGATAATAACGTTTACTTCGGGATTTTCCGAGTTGATATCTGAGACTAAAAGCTCATGCGGAAAATGCCCTATTGTATTTACGTCATAGTCATCTCTGTTTCTGTAGATCTGTATGTCACCAATGTCTAGCAATCATTGAATGTTTGCTCTTATGGTGGGACATCCTTGAAGATTCTTGAAGCGTATGTCACAAGCTGCGTAATCGTGTTTAGTGAAGGCACCCATTGTACTGTACGTATCATGGAGATGTACCAAGTTTCCTCTGATCAGATTCACATCTGTGACGAGATACCTATCTGTATTTCTTAGTATCAGATTCACCGCATGTCCACTATGACTGGGAAGTGGATTTCCTTGCACGTTTGGATTTGTATTTCTAAAGGAAAGAAGATTAGACCTTACTAATCCGATCGCTTTTAACGCTATGCAATGCTCAAGATCGTGGCCCGTGCCCTTGGTGAAAAGGGCAAGATACATCCGCTTGTACCACCATGGCAATTTTTCGGGACCGAGGTGGTGACCGGTCCAGACAAGACTCTTTTCTATCAATGCAGGTATAGTTCGTACGTCATTGAATTGGGTCGAATTATAGACCCGAGGCGCACGATTTTGATTGTTAAACCACGAGCCTGCTGACGAGGTCTGTTGAGTTTGTTGGAATCATGAGCAATTCTCAGATTTGACTTGTGTTAACAAGCGCTATGGCGCCACCGTCGTTGATCGACATTCTTTCGGTTTCTGGATACCATTCCTATGTCATGTTCCTTTTCTTTGGAAAACGGTTCCAACCTTCCTAGTTCCACTAGAAGATCCCGCCTCTTGGTTAGGCGTCCGGTTCGAACTCCTTCCTCTAACCGCATTCCCATGCTTACCATCTCGTGAAATCTCCGGAGCTTAGCGATCATTCGCTCGTAGTAGAATGAGCCAAGAGTGTTTAAGAAAACCTTAGTCATCTCTCTTCTAATGGTGGGTTGACTTGGGCAAGAATTTCCTCCATCGCTGAGCGTATTCTTTGAATGTCTCTTTCCTTTTGAGACATGGAGCGGAGTTGATCCCGATCCGGGCCATATCCAAGTTGAACTTATATTGTTGTATGAAGGCTTCACCTAAGTCATTGAATGTTTGGATATCATACTGTCTAACCCATGTACCACTTCAAGGCGGCACCGTAAGACTGCTTGGAAGTAATGGATTAACAATCGGTGATCGTCGTTGTATAGACATTTTCCCGGCATACATCGCGAGATGACTCGTGGATGTGAGTTTTTTGTACTTTTCAAAGTCGTGGACTTTGAATTTTGCAGTATCCTTACGCGAGGAACTAAGCACAGATCATGGGCGTTCTTCCCAAACAGTTCTTTCCCACGGATCGTTTTAATCTCAAGCTGCATTTTGAGGAGCTGTTCCTGGAGATTCTCCATAGAACCACGAGGATTCGTGTTATCGCCTGGAATATGGTGAACTTCTTCGTCTGTAGTAGTGTGCACTACTAAGTGAGTTCGCCATGATCGGTTGAGAACCTCATAGTTACTTATGAAAGTTATTCCACGCTATGGAGTAAGTGTTGAGTTTTGCCGCAAAGTAGGTACTTCAAGCGTGGTTGTTTGTACTTGAGAAGTCGGTTGGCGAAATCCGATGCCGAAATTGAAAGGCAGCCCCATGGATAGCCTTCTGGCATACTGAAAAGTGAAGTACTGGCTACAACAGTTGAAACTGGAGTAGTAGTGTCCTCTGAGATCGCCGCTTGATTTTGACTGCTCAATGTTGCTTGTCGACTTTATACCGCCAATGAGTTGACCAAAGAAGTGAGTCTTCTCCCTCTTCTGCAGTGGTTGTCACCGTATACGAAGCTCAACATTTTCTTGCTCAAATCCTTCCATTACTTTCCTTCTTTTTGAATATGTATTGTATGTTCGAGTAGGCTGTGGGCGTGGTCGAGAAACTCTAAGACGCGACAGCTTGGCGATCTTTTTCTATCTGGAAAAAATTCCAAAAGATCAAACTCTAGACAATAGAATCAAAATGCAAAGTATGATGCATGATTATGAATGTAAAGAAAAGGAATTTCCAAAGAATTTACGCTAAAAGAGAAATTTCTGGCAAATATTTGGATGGAAAACACACATTTATTGATTATTGAAAGAAGATTACAACAATTTTGTTTTTGAGCATTGCTCACACAAATGATAAAATAAATGATAAAAATTATAGTCTAAACTAATTAATCGCCCTCGCTTGATGAAGATCCAAAGGCTTGATGTAGCTTCAACTTCGTGATTTCCTTTCCATAGTGAGATTCCCACTTTCTCGCTTTTAGCTTATCGATGACTTTCTTCCACTCGCCGGAGCAGGATCGCCGTTGTCATTTCCTCAAGCTTCCTTTTCCTTTCTTTGATGTATCTTCGATCGCTATCTTCTCGACGAATCTTCTCATCTTTCTCCATGAGCCATTCATCCCGAAGTAAAGCGCCTTTTCATGATCTTTAACTTGCTCTTAAGCTTTTCGCGAGATCGCCTTAAGGAATTTATCTTCCAAAGCTTCTTTCTCAAGCCTCATCTTGGCCAAAGTTTCTTGGTATTCTCCCATAGTCTCGACGGGAAAAATTGTTGATTTGGAAGCTGTTGAGAACATGGGTTCCTCATAAGCGTAAGGCATTCGAAATTCCTTTGCTCTTTTCTTTACCCAAGAAGTGTAGATTTCCATGGCTACACAATTCTTTGCTTTCCCTTTTTCCTTCCTTTGGATGTGATGCCAAGCTCTGATCATCCTAGCTTTCAAACCTTGGGAATCCTCCCCTTCATGATAGAAGTAACTCTCACCGTAAACCAAGAGGTTTACTAGAGTTTGCGATCCGAGTTGACGCCTCCAGAATGGGTTGTAGTTGATTCCTCCTTTTGTACCAATGAGAGGTACGTTGGCAAATTCTCCACAACTCTCAATGATTTCCATCTCATTGTCTGCCAAGGTATACCAATAGATATTGTCGTTTGTAAGAGACATGAGCCTTCTTGACCAATGCCAATCGTCTTTGTTTTCGCGGAAGATCGGAGATTTAGGTAAGTGTGAGATAATCCATTTGAAAAACAGAGGTACACAACACACGATAGTTCCATCTCCTTGACGATTCCTATGATGAATGGAGAAATACGTGTCACCAAGCAAAGTGGGAACGGGGTTTCCAATCAGAAAAATCCGTATGCCGTTGATATCAACGAAACTTGGGACGTTGGGAAACAACACCAATCCATAGATGAGTAAAGCTAAAATAGCTTCAAAGGCTACCATACTACCGGCTTCAGAGAATTTAAGAGCCTTCTCCATTAGGAACTTTAAAGTTAGTCCTAAGAGTTTTCCTTTGGTAGTGAGGTTTTTGTCTATCTCAGATTTCTTTAAGTGAGTCATCATTGCAATGACTGGTGACTTAGGAATGGCTTCCAAACCATTGAAAGGCACTTTGTCTGATACTGAGATACCTAGGATGTGCGCATTTTCCAAAGTAGGTATCAATCGATAGTCGTGAAAGTGAAACAATGATAGACGGATCGAAACCGAACGAAAGTTTTAAGAAGTCCTTCATCAACGTTAGTGTTCGTAATAGTTAAAAGAGTTCCATAGCGTCAAACCGAGGGATCTTCTACCAAGGATGCTAACTCTTTAACTTTCCTACGCCGTGAATTCTAAAATTGTATCTCTTAGTGAATCTTCCTCTCGACGTCCATCACTCTAACCTAAAATATTTACAAAGAAAAATCTCTAAATTTTTGAAATGAGAAGAGAAATGAAGTTTTTTGAATGAATGCATGAATGCGACAAACATGGTTAGTACACACGTCAAGCGCTCAAGTCACGAGCATGAGGCCAACGATAAGAATCAACGTGGGTAAGTTCTAAGGGCTTATTCATCTGAAACGGGTTCTATCGATAATACAGCTCAACGCTTCTCTTTGAAATATTATCGATTTGTTGAATACAAGTCCAATAATATTTTCAAGAAAAACTCTCCCGATCGTAGTCTCGCATGACACTATTCTAGGCTTACGCCCGAATATTTCTCGCACTACATCCTAAATGGCCGTGGATGGGTTATGTGTTCTACACCACCACTGCAAGTTCCCTTGAAAGCAAAATGTCTTCGCAACTACTTGCTAAACACAAATACTCCCAAGACAACCTCCACTGAGAGAGGGATCTCAAATTAACTCTGTAAGTACTGAGACTTCTCACAAGTTAATAGGACTATACCCCCACCTAGATCTTAAAATGTTTCTTAAACCGGTTAGATTTCTTTCCATCGATGAAATCGCGAAACACACAATAACGAAAACAAACATATGCACATATGAAAGCTTAACCTCTTTTCTTTTTGAAAACAAAAAGCTTGGTGCTCTTGAAAGGTAGTCACATTTTTTTTGAAAATCAAAGTTTAGCGTACTCCCCAGCAGAGTCGCCATTTTTCCTGTTCGCGTTAAAAAGTGACGTGCTAGGGAATCGAACATGAATTCAGATTCTCTGGCTCGAAATGATTTACTCTTTTGATTTGTTTATAAAGATGCCGCGAGCATCAAGCTTTATTATTTTCAACACAAGAAATTATGATTATGAAAAAGGGGAAAGCTGTTAATACGCTCAATTGATTTTGATATGCGTAACGACTAGCGCAAACTAGACGCAACGCATTGGGGAGATTCCGGGTAAGGGGGTTTGTTATATAAAGGGAATAGATGGAGCACCCTAAATATATATAGTTATCTATAGCTTTATATATGAATATGTTTGATATGTTTGTGTGTTTTAAATTGCTATTTCTATGATTGGGAAAGTTTCTCCTTTGGAATTTTGAGAAGGATAGATTATGAAGGATCCTAGTGTTTGTTATTATTGTGCTCGCAAAGATCTTTGGATCTTCTGCATACATATCCCCCTAGTGGGAATCAGAGCATTTGCAGCTCGGATCTATAGGGATCTATGGTCTGTTTGGTCTGAGGGAGGAAGAAATTTGCTCGGCAAGGATGAGACCTTGTGCCTACGTATTCTCAAAGGGATGTTGAGAAAGTCAGAGCAATCATAGTTCCCACTTATGCTAGTGGAAGCAACGGGATGTTAGTAAGATACAGACAAATGTCATCTTAATGAAAAATGTATCTAATCTATTTCATCACATACATTTTTGAAAAGTTTGACTGATTAAAATCTTTCATCGTAAGTTATTGGTGTTTTGCTTGAGTGTACAAGCATTACCACTTACATGTTTAAGAAAGATGTTTTGAAAAAGATGATTGAATCTTTTAACTATAAGCATTGGGTGTTTTGCTTGAGTGTACACGCGTTACCACTTACAGATTAAGAGATGTTTTTGTTTGAAAAGAGTTTGAAAAAGTTTTTGACTGTATGTGATGTGATAGAGGAGATATTTCTTCCATAGAGATGATAAACGTCTAAATCTCGAGGAGAAATTGATTGGATTAGGGGATGCTTTTAAGAAGCCCATGGGTCCTTGTATTGTTAGCCCAAGAGGAGGCATTCCGAGGGTCATCGAGGGTCCTTGTATGAAGCTCAAGAGGAAGCTATAGGGTATGGCTGGCTTTGTCTTTAAAAGGGATTTCACTGGGAAACCATCCTTTTGGAATTAAGAGCAATTTCACCGAGAAATTATACTCTCTGGGTTCTATCCTAACGCGGGTGATTCTTTGTATTGGAAGCCCAATAGGAGGCTGTTAAGATATTTTATGGTCTCTTTCATTGTATGATGCCCAAGAGAACGCTAAACTCAATGAGGAGTTCTTTTGAACGAAGCCCAAGAGGAGGCTGACTCAACAGGGGAGTGTTGTCTTATATGAAGCCTAAGCGGAGGCTAAACTCAGATGAATGAGTTTTCTTATATGAAGCCTAAGAGGAGGCTGAACTCAGATGAAATGAGTTATCTTGTTCAAAGCCCAAGAGGATTCTAAACTCTGCAGGGATGAGTTATCTTGTATAAAGCCCAAGAGGAGGCTATAACTGTGGGGAACCTATTGGTTAGACTAGTTGTTATGTTATAACTAGACAGTTGTATAAACAAGTGTGTGTGTGTGTGTGTGTGTGATATGCATTTATAAGAGTTTATGAAGGAAATATAAACAATGCATGTAAAATTTATTTACAAGAGTTTATGAAGGAAATATAAACAAGTGTCTGTGAAACGAACGTTTAAAACGAGCGTAACTTGATTATTCACAAGTTTAAATGTGTACAAGGAAGTAAATATGCACACGAACGAGTATTGATGTACGAGAGGATGTGGATGTACATAGGAGGGTTGGGACTTACACCATAAGGGTGGCCCTATTGGTTTAAAAGTAGTTTCACCGGGAATAATGCTCCTTTCAATACCAATGGTATTCAGGTATACTGCATTTAAACGAAACGAACGATCGAAGTTTATCTGTGTTTGAGTATTTATAGAGGTATCTGTATTATGTACAGGTAAAAATTTGTATGTATATGGAAAGAATTTGATATGTACAAGGAAAATATGTATGTACATAAAGAATGTTGGGACTTACACCGTAAGGGAGGCCCATGATCGGTTAAGAAATTTGAGAGAAAACGAATTCGGTTTTATCGTTTAATCGGATCGATCATGGAAAAAATGTAAGTTTGGTGAAAAAATGTTGAAGAATGTTGTTTGAAAGTGTTTTTGAAAAGTGAAGTTTACTTGTGAGAAGTTTTGAAAAGAATCGGGCTCAAAGTTTGAAAAATCACCTTTAAAGGTGCTTTGAAAAGTACTCAAAAGTACCGCCGCCCGATAAAAATATAATCGGATGAAAGTTTTTCTGAAATTTTTGCACTATCCTAAAATAGATACATTAATTGACAAGGTACAAAAATCACCTCAAAATGAGGAGTTTTGATTGGTTTTGAAAAGTCAAAGTTTGTAAAAATTATGAATGAAAAATTAAAAGTTTAAAAGGTCCCAAGGCTACTCGAACCCGGACCTCGTTAGGCAAGGCATGGTAGAAGTGACTTAAGAGTGAGCTGGCAAACCTGGGCAATACATCCGTATTGTGATTAAACCAACTAAATATATTTTAAACTGGATATTTGAATTCAAAAAATGCGCGCAACTTTGTTCTTCATCTCCAATCCTTCAATCAATCCTAGAATCTTCGTTTCTTGATGAAATCCAAAGATGTAAACATGAAATTTACTCGTTTCAAGCCCAGGAACATGATGGTGTTCTTTAATTTCATTTATTTTCAGTTTATCATGATTGAATTTCTGAAGAACACGAAGAACCCTAAAACTGAAAAATCTAATTGAAATCGTGTATGGTTGATGAATTGGTCAATTGATTGAGGGCTATTGATCGTGGATAGTGCGTAAACAAATGGCCAAGAGTTTTTTGATTTGAATCAAGAAATCACAGAGTTCGAAGTTGGTGTTCTTACCTGTTCAAGCTGAGATCGAATTCTGTGTTGGAGTGTTTCCAGTTGAGTTTTAATGATTCTTAGAGCACCATCGACCTTCAAGGATCATGTATGAATGGTCTGCTTGCTCTGAATTTGCTTGGATAGCTCTGACCAAGTCGACCTGTATATAGCTCAAAGTAAAACTGGAAATCGTGGTTAAAGCTGTTACAGATGGATGTTAATGGTCTGCATTATCTCTATGATGTATGTTGATGATGTTTGGATGATCAAAACTCAAATTGCCCAAGCCAAAGTCCAAATTTGAATGATAAGGCAGTTTTAGCAAGCTTATGGACATGAAATGTAAAAACTGATTTTTAGCTTGGCTTGTATTGATTTTATGTTTCAAACAAGTTTCATATTGATATTAGAACATGTTAGACACCAAATTACTCAAAGTTTTTCACAAGTTTTCAAAAATGCAAGTTTTCTCAAATATCACTATGTTTCTTGAATTTTAAGAAAGAAGAGAGAAATCATGTTCTTGCATGGCTTTGGTGTGGTTTGAAATTGCAAGCAAGACCTCTATTTATAGGTCACAAATTCTGAGAGATAGGTGAGAAAGTTTGGCTTTGGTATTTTCAACTTGCCTTAGAGGGCAAGGAAGTCTTTTTTGCATTAAATGCAAAAGGAAGCTTCCTTTTAACCATGGTTAAATCTTACCTTGATCCTATCTCAATGTAATTACTCTTCCTCTGATATTTATCAGTCCTATCTCACTTGGCAAGGTGACATGCTTCTAGAAAGAAAGAAAAACTCAAAATGATCTATAATTTTGAAAGTTTGTACTTGAAATTCAAGGATTTTGGAGCTCTAAGTTTCAAAATCAAAAGTATAGCTAGACTCCATGGATTTGAGAGTTCTTGGACATTTTGGAAAGCTTGTTTCAAGGGCTACAACTTTCATGTTTTGAGTTTTTTCCAATTCAAAGTGGAACTATGTGAAACAATGCCATGAAGTTTGGAAAAAATGTGAAATTTTGACTTTTTGTTGACTTTTCCAAATTTCTTGATTTTTTATGATCTTGATGGATCATTTGAAGTATTTTGATGATTGAAAAAGTTTTGTTTTGAAAATTTGACCAAAAGTCAAAGTTTTGACTTTTCCGTAGATGAAATTTCATCAGATGTTTCAGAAATTGACTGATGAATCCTGTGAACTTCTGTGATGTTTTGAATCCAGAAATTAGGTCAACATGTTGTATCTAAGATATGAAGATCAATCTCTAACCAAAAAAGTCATTCATTGATCAGAAAATCAGAGATTACTCATGCTCGACAAAAACCCTAACTGGTCGATCCTTGATAGATCAATGAGAAAAGTTGGATATCTGAAGATCAGAGGTTGATGATTTGATCAAGATAGATCAAATTAAGTGAGTAAGACTCAAACCCTAATTGCTTGCCTCTTGAATCAGATGAAAATTTGATGAAACCCTAATTTTGACCTGTGAAAGCTACACCCGATTAATTCTGTTCTGAACTGTTAATGGTGCAATGATGCAGATGTAAGGTGGTATATTAGGTCAAAAATTGGGGTATGACACATCTAACAATAAGAATCTATTCACAAACATGCGAAAAGTGAACAAACAAAAGTACAGTGCCGTGGAGTTGAGATGACGCCTAAGTCACCAATACATTTTCCTACAAAGTATGATCCCCCACAGAGATGTCACTCACTAGAAACCTTCCCCAGCGGAATATATGTTAGTCCCCGAGCAGTGATTCTACTCAACAGATTTCCAAGTAGTAAGGATTCGCCACCAGCAGAGGTATCCCCAGCAAAATATCTCTTAGAAATCATCACCTCCCCCGCAACAGCAGTATCCAGACTTGAAACTTGGTCAGATAGTGCATCGGAGGAAACCTACATCTTTTATTCCCCAGCCAGAGAGTTCGACGGGCTCCCGATCCTTCTAACCCGGCCTCAAAGAATGATCAAATACTCTCCAGCAAGATTTATGCGCAAGGTCCCCAGTAGAGTACCTCCTAGATTCTCCCCAGCAGGGTCTATGCACAAGATCCTCCGCGGCGCGCCCCTCGATCTCTATCATCCTCAACAATATCTAGGCCTAAGACTTGGTCAGATAGTGCATCGGAGGAATCAAGGATATCTCTTCTCTTTCAAAAAGGTGGCTTTCACCCACTTCATCCCCAAACGTGGTTAGAAGTCCTCAAAAGATATCCCATCTTCTTCAAGATGGATATGTTTTGAAATACCACAACATCTATCATTCATACATTATTCATAAAAGTCATAATTTATGCATATGTCATTCATACACATCGTCATGCATCATACTTTGCATAAGACTAACAATATTCTATCAAAGTTTCTTTTGTTTTCCCCTAGCAGGTGAAAATCACTTATGAAACAAACAGGTCCAGGATTAATGCCCGGCCGACGGAAAACTATCTCAACGATCGCTCTAGTTGTGTTCGGACAACCGGTCCAGATTAATGCCCGCCGACGGAAAGCTATCTCGAACGACCACCCTCGTTGTCCTCTCGACAATGATCCGTGATTAACACCAAACCAGACGGGAGAACTATCTGAACGATCACAAGTTATCCTCCGATAATAGGCATTGGATCAATACCCGAAGCACAACAGGGAAGCTATCCGCATTTTGCCAACTGCTATCCCCCAGTAATATGCACGAAGATCTATTCTAACTCTCTTATTATCAAACATCAACTACGGAGTCTAGCGTACGACTCAGTTGCCTTGGATGGCATCTTAAGCCCATCTCCGACTACTTGTCAACATTTTCCACCTTCAGAATGCTGCATATTTGGTTAAAAAACCAATACAAACCAATAACTTCATTCAAAGATGAGCACGAAGTCTAGCGTACGACTCCCTCCGGATGGCATCTTAAGCCCATCTCCATACTCCTTTCATTTCCAAAAGCGTCTGCAGAGCCTAGCGCACGGCTCACTCCCCATCATCAATCTTTCCAGATGGCATCTTAAGCCCATCTCCGATAGTTCTCCTATCCATACAACAATCTCGAGTCTAGCGTACGACTCATTCTCCAGCAAAGTCTCCAGCTTCTCCAAATGGCATCTGTAAGCCCATTCCCGCATCATCACCCGCAGCAAGTGCAAATTTTCAGGTGTACTCGAGTGTTCAATCATCTTCTACCTCCCGGTCACGAAAGGCAAGCATGCCAATCTAACCCTTCCAGTACAAGAAGATTGAACAGGGGCAGCTGTCATACCCCAACATTTGCCCTCCTATTCCTCAAGACATTTCATACATCCATACTCAAGGATTCCTCAAACGTTGATCAGACAAACCCTCTCCTAGATAATCAACTCAAACTAGGGTTTGGAAATTCTCAGATCAAGATGGACTTCCAACATCTCCAATGGTCATCATGCCACCCCATATGCTTCAAAGATTCTCCATGACAAGTTTCAAGCCTTACAAGTCAAGTTTCGCATAATTGCTCGATGGTTGAAAATCACAGTATTGGACAAAAGTCACTATGGTCAACATACAATCAAACTTCATGATTTTTGGTCAACATCCTCATTTTGAAGTTACATTCATCATTTGATCAAGGGTTGATCATGATTCATCAAGAAAACTCAAGATTTGCTCAAAAGTCAAACTTTCTAAATTAGGGTTCTTTAGTGAAAAGTCAACCAAAATTTGACTGAGCATAACTTCTTCATACTTTCTCAGAAATTTTTCCACCACCTCTTGTTCTGAAGGAAATTCAATTTCTACAACTTCATGTCTCACAAGAATGTTCAAAAATGCTTCATTTGGAAGGTATGGATCAAAACATTACAGGTCCTTTTCAAAGTCAACAAAAAGTCAACATTTTGTTTTGAAGATATATTGAGCATGGAAACTCCAATTGAGATGAAACCAAAGAGGTTGGTTAGAGGACTCTTAGAGCTTTCCAAAAAGTCCAAGAACACTCAAAAATGTGTAAAATTGAGCAAAATACACCATTCACAAGTTGGGCATTTTTGAACAATTGCACAAAAGGAGATATTTGTCAAAATGCAATTTTTTCCAAATGGGCCTATAATTTTATGATCCAAACTTGATCATAATATTATTTGTGACCTATTGATGCTTGGCCATGACAATTTTCTATTTTATTGATTTATTTTTGAATTTAAAACCATTTAATTCAAAATTAAATTATATAAAATATGAAAATAAGATATTTTTTCAAAAGGAGTGAATTTCTATCAAACTTGAGGTCCAAGATAGCCCATGGAACATACCAAATTCGTGCTAGCTCTCACATTGAAGAGAAAATCAAAAATTTTTCCAAAATTTGATTTTATTTGAAAAGAAATAAATGCACATTCAAGATCCAATCTTTTTTCACTCTTTTTGCTCTCTCAATTCACTCTATAAATACCAAGCAAGCTGCCAAGAACAAGACACGAAACCCTAGCCCAATACACAACCCTTATTTTGCCAAAAATTTTCTCAAAGTTGGAAATTTCGAATTTTATTTTTCAGTCAGTTTCAAGGAGTTCTAAGCCCTCCATTGTGTTCCTTGATATCCCAAAGAAGCAAAAGCAACTCTTACTCAAGCCAAATCGCCTCGAATCGTGTCCTTGAACTCTCACCGTTTGAATTTTTTCTCAATTTCGATTGATGTATATCATGCATTGTTAATCGCTTTTTATGTTTATTCGTATTCGTGACATGCATTAGGTCACATTAGAACCATTACATGCAAGCTTAGACGTGAGAAAACCGATTTGCCATGGTTAGGCAATTTGTCGCTTGCTCGAACTCGGTAGTTACTGTGTCGTTTCAATGAAACCAATGGCACCATTGAACTCAAGGTTCGATTTAGGGGTAGGTCCTCCTTTCCTGCTTATCTCTTTATTTTGCAGGTTTTGGATTTTGTTTAGTCGGAGAAGACGACGGAGCTAGGGCTCCGCGCCGCTGACCGATGTTGAAACCGGCGAGGCATGCGTGGCGCTTTGGAGCTTCCGATCTGCTCTCGCCAATCGGGTCCACGACGACTATGTTTGAAACATATCCCGACGCTGAATGCTTTTATTCAATTGATTTTGGTTTTACAAACACCAAATGCAATGTGGCGAGTGGTAGAGGCAAGGACTTAAGATTTCACCCGAGGTCCCCGCCTCAACCACACCAGACCATTCTCTTTTTCCTTTTACAAAACTTCATATTTTTCATATTTTCACAGTTTTTTTTTTCTATTTTCTTATTTTAATTTATTTTTCTTTAATATTTTCATACTATTTAATTTTTCTTTCATAATTTTTATCATGCATTTAAAAAATACCAAAAATTATCACTTTTACTAACATTTTCCTCTTATTCAATTTTCTTGTATTTCCCGATTTTTTCATCTGTCACAGTTATCCTGCTTTGACATTTTTTTTTATCGCTTTCTTTTCATATTTTGTAATTGCCTATGGGATGTAATAGTTTAATTAGCACTTTTATTTTCCGCACTTTAAATTATGTATCTGCCCCAAAGCCATGTAATAGCGTAGGATTTATCTTCCCGCACTTTACATTTCCGCAATTTAATTTCCGCACCCTATAAACTGTTAGTAACTAGGCGTATGGCAAGATAAAAATTGGACATAGCTCATTCATAATTTCAAGATAACATGTATCGAGTTCAACACACTCTTTTCACACATGCACCCCTTAGGGTAATTCTCTCTCGTTGCCTTACGAATTCAAATGGTCATGTCCCTCGAACGTAGAGGTATTCTAGCACCGCTGTTTTCAAAACAAATCATCATAGTCCCATTGATACAAAGATCATAGACCCACGATGTCGCCACGAATACATGATCTTGACCTCGATTGTCGCCACGAAAAATGATGATAGTCCCTTCGAATGTGCTAGGATACTTCCTACAAGTTGCTTTCTATGACCATCCGATGTCCCTTCGAATGTCCCGCTGACATCCAACGAATAGAGTTACCTACCAACTAATGGTATGGATAGCACTATTCTAAAGGAACGTAAAATAATACAAAAACGACCAATTCTGAGTAGGTAATAAGACTTTTAGTTGCTTGCTCTATCAAATACTTTTCACACCACACACTTTTTGTCAAAGTTCAAACTCTTTTCAAAACGAAACATTTCCGAACACTTTATATACATTCCTACATGAATCATTACAAAGTCAAAGCGAAATGCCTTTTCAAAACATCTTTTTCAAACACACAGAAAGCAATTTTTTTTATAAAAAAGTGATCTAAGAGCAACTAAGAGCCCGTAGATAACTACGAATGAAAAGGGGTGCTAATACCTTCTATTTTCATAACCTTCTCCCTTACTTAGAATCTAATGAAGGTCTTTTTCTGTACTTTTTACCTTCCCTTAATTGGATAAAAGAAAAGTCGGTGGCGACTCTTGCTATCCGCACATTTGCGATACAAAAATCTCAAAGTCAGTTCACCGTATTACAGAGAGATGATACACCCATACTTGTTTTTGGGAATAAACGCAGCCTAAACAAGTGATGTTGAAGCAAACATTGAGAAATGCAGGAATGCATTAATGATGCTATTATGTATGAATGATGAATGTCATGAATGTCATATGCATGATGACGATACTTGACAAGACAACACAAAAAGTATTTGGGAAAGGGACTATGTCATAGTTCAAACAAATACTCAACAAAATCTGCAGCAATGGTGTAGACGTCACTGATGATGAATCTGAGTTGCATGCTTTAAACTTTTCTAAAAAAGGCATTTTACTGGCAACCTTATTGGGGATTCTTTTTTCGGATAAGAATACCGTCCTTTGATGATCTCTTTTGAGGAGAAGAAGACTTATTAGCGTTATCTTTCAGAGGTCAAAACACTCATGGAGAAAATTGTTGAAGTTCTTTCTGTGTTCATAGTTCAAAGGAACATTTCGCTTTTATTTCAAAAAAAAAAATTTGAAGTAAAAATTCATTTAAACCTTTTTGTTTTTAGTTTCAAAAGTGATTTTCACAAGAAAAAGCGTTATTTTGCAAAACAGAATAAAACAAGAATTGCAAACAAAAGGGCACAAGGCTCAAATTTTATTGATAGAATGGTAATCAGCCAAAGGCGTGATTCCATGAACTACTTACAAGAGTTGGAAATGATAATTTATTGGGAAAAGGCTACATTGAAAGCAATAACTACTATTATCCTTAACAACTTTGAATTCCAACTGTGCTTGTTGCTTTAGAAGATTTGATTGAAGATCCGTTGATGGAAGATTCTTCAGATTGACGAAGTACGGACTGATGCAGTTACTTTGTCATTTTTGATCCTTAATTTTTGCCTAGATTGTCTTTTCAGGTTTTCAATCTATCAGGGTAATTTTCTGTTTATTGTCTCTAATTTTTGCCTGGACCTCCTTTTCAAGTTTTCAGTCCACCGAGACGCTCATTTTTGCCTAAGCCGCCCTTTTCTGGTTTTCGACTTACCGAGTTGTTCTTTTGTCTTTTTAGCAAAGTATTTCTTGACTGCATCAGCATTCACAGGATGCGGGAGTTCATCACCGTCCATGGTTGTGAGAGTCATAGCACCGCCAGAAAAGCTTCTTTTGACGATGTATGGGCCTTCGTAATTAGGAGTCCATTTGCCCCTAGAATCTGGTTGAAAAGACAGAATCTTTTTAAGCACGAGGTCGCCTTCTTGGAATTCACGAGGCGAACCTTTTTCTCGAAGGCCTTCTTCATCCTTCTTTGATATAACTGTCCATGACACAGAGCGGTCATGCGCTTTTCTTCGATTAAGTTCAGTTGGTTGTATCTACTTTGACACCATTCGCCTCAGATAACTTAGCTTCCATGAGAACTCTCATTGACGGAATCTCAACTCTACATGGAGCACCGCCCATGCCGATACTAGAGAAAAGGAGTTGCCCTATCAAGGCACGATCAAATACGATACCCATGTAGAGCAAATGGCAAGATTGCGCCGCCTTGTAGGTGATGACCATCTTTTGATGATCTTTTGATGTTCTTGTTGGCGCTTCAACGGCGCCTGCTCATCTTTGGTCGGAAGGAGATGAGTTATGATGCTCGATCTTGAATTCCTCACACGCTTCTTTCATCATTTTGTTATTCAAGTTTGATTCATTATTTGTAATGATCTTACTTGAACTCCATATGGGCAAATGAGGTTATTCTTGATGAACCTCACAACCACTTGTCTTGTAACGTTACGTAAGATGGTGCTTCTCACCCATTTGGTGAAGTAATCAATAGCCACTAAAATGAAGCGATGTCCGTTGGACGCTTTTGGTTCGATCATCCCAATCATGTCGATGCCCCACATGGAGAAAGGCCACGGAGAAGAGAGAAGATGTAAGTTTAAGAGTGCGCCTAAGAGGGGGGTGAATTAGGTGTTTTAAAATTTTATCCGGTTTTAATGAAAACTTGTACTAATTTTTCTGGTTTGGTATATGAAGTTTTTAACAAGTGTTTCTTTCCTTTTGGTTATGATGTGATGAAAGCAATAAAAGCAGAAAAGGTAAAGAACACAAAGATATATCCTGGTTCCCCTCACAATCCGAGAGTACTCCATTCCCCTTTCCAACACGAAAGAGATTTCACTATAGTTAGAATTATCGTATAGCCTATTCACACCACAAAGGTGAAGCCTACTATCTAACCTATAGGAGACCAAACGCTCTTAATACCTTTAAGGTCAAACCAACACTAATGTGAATGAAGAACAATCCTCTTCAAATCACAACACTTACTTCCAACAATCCTGGATAGTAAGGGAATAATTTCTTTTTGTAATACAATGATTTTTGAGAGAGATTGAGAGCACTATCAATCTTTGATTGATCTTCTTCTTCAAGAAATAAAGAATTCTCAACAATGATTATAAATGTTCACAATGCATGTATGAAACTTGAAATGATTGAAAATGTGTATGGCAAGTTTCACAAAAATATGACTTTGTAAGAACACTTAAAAGTTTGTAAGAGAATGTGAAAATGAATAATGAAAATTGTTAATTGAAGAAGGTTAATTTGAATTTGAAAATTCTGCATTATTTATAATGTCACAAATACCTTTCCATTCATGCCTTTTGATATGAAAAGATGCAATGCAACCATGAATGAATACCATTTGAAATATGTCCAAAAATCAAAAGAAATTCTGCACTGGTTCGCTGGGAACCGGTTCCGACACAGGCAGAACCCGGTTCCTAGTGAACGTTACAACTAGGAATTCAAAATTTTCACGCATGAACCGGTTCCCCTATAGGGACAACCCGGTTCCTGGTACAAAAACCAGGGACGTGTATTTTGAGAAAGTTTGGAACCCGGTTCCCTGTATGGTAGGAACCGGTTCCTGAAAGTTTGTTTTTGAAAAATCATTTTGAAAAATATTTCAAACCTATTATTTTCTTTTGTTAAACATATGGGATATGTATATGAATGTGAATGCATATTTGTGAACATCTATATTCAAGTCTAAGAATTATTTATACCTTATGACATTGTTGTTTCTTTAATATTTCTTCTTCTAATCTTCAAGACTTTTTCCATTCTTTTGTCATGATCATTTGCTTCTAAAAGATGTCTTCATCAAAACTAATATTTGGAGAAGCTTGATTTCACAGAACATTGAGTAGAGTCGGTGGCACATGGATCTTATCTGCGTAGATCTAGCACTTGTGACATCTTCTGACGTGTTTATAGAAATCAGATTCCATTGTTATCCAATAGTATCCTGATCTCAAGATCTTTCTGGACATTGCATGCCCATTTGAATGGGTTCTAAAGGACCCTTCATGCACTTCGTGAATTATCATGTCTGCTTCGTGTCTATCCACGCATCTGAGCAGGACCATGTCGAAGTTTCTTTTGTATAGCTCATCTTCATTCAAGAAGAAATTTCTAGAAATCCTCCTTAGAGTTTTCTTATCTTTGTGCGATGCCCCGAGTGGGTACTCCTGAGTTTGAAGGAAGCGTTTGATGTCGTGGAACCACGGTTTATAATCGATGACTGCTTCAGTTGCAAACACATATGCAGGTCTTTCAAGGCGTCTGATACGGATCTTAGGCATATTGTTCCAATGGTTGACTTTGAACATGGAAGATAGAGTAGCCAAGGCGTCTGCCATTCGATTCTGATCTCGAGGGATATGATGCAATTCAACCTTGTTGAAGAAAGACAACAAACGTCTTGCATAATCTCTGTAGGGAATCAAACCAAGATGATGAGTTTCATGTTTGTCTTTGATTTGATTGATCACAAGGGCTGAATCTCCATATATGTCAAGGATCTTGATCCTCAAGTCGATGGCTTCTTCGATACCCATGATACAAGCTTCATATTCTCGATGTTGTTGGTGCAATCAAATAGCAATCATGGAAAACGGATATGAGAACCTCGGAGTGATGATGACTACCCCAATTTCATTGCCAAAGACATTAATCGCTTCCATCAAAGATTAAGCCCCATCTAGATTCTCGGATCGTGACCTTCTTCGTAATGGTTCGTCACAATCTTTCATTTTTAAAAACATAACATCCTCGTCAAGGAAGTCGAACTTGAGAGATTGCTATTCGTTGATCGGTTGATAAGCCAAGTGATCGGCGAGAATGCTTCCTTTGACCGCTTTTTAGGCGCTAATCGATGTCATATTCAGATAATAGCATCCGCCATCGAGCGATTCTCCTATTAGGTGCTTTTCAAAGACGCACTTGATTGGATCCATTTTGAGATTAACCAAGTCGGTGATTGATCATGTATCGCGGAGACGCTTCAAGCCCACACCAAAGAAAACATGTTTTCTCGAGCATGGAGTAACGAGTTTCACAACTGGAACTTTTACTCAAGTAGTAGATGGCATGCTCTTTCATCGGTTTCATCTTGCTATCCAAGCACGCAGCCCATGGAATCTTCTAGCACGGCACGGTACATGATTAAGGGTCTTCCTTCAATTGAGGAATCAATATTGGAGGTTCCGATGGTATTCCTTGATATCACAAACGCCTTGGAAATCTTTCCACATAACCTCTTGATTTTTGGAGAAGCTTGAATATCGCCCACAAGTAGCGCCATTTGAGAGATAAACTGAGATGTAATTCAACCGCCCAAGAAATCCTCTTACTTGCTTCTCTATATGTGGCGAGGCATTTTTTGAATAGCCTTGACTTTGTCGTGGTCAACTTCAATACTTTTGATCGACGATGAAACCTAGGAGTTTCGGATCTTACCCAAGGTGCATTTGTTAGGATTCAGCGGTCGAAATTTCTTAGTCGTTGAAACAACTTTAAGAGATATTCTATATACTCTTCTTCGTCGACTTTGCTATCATGTCGTCCACATAGACTTCGATCTCTTTATGCATCATGTCATGAAAGAGAGTAGTCATTGCCCTTTGATAAGTTGCGCTTTCATTCTTTAATCCAAACGGCATTACTTTGTAGCAAAATGTGCCCCATGGCATGATGAAATATGTCTTCTCCATGTCTTCGGGAGCCATTTTGATCTGATTATAGCCAGAGAAACCGTCTATGAAGGAAAAGACGTTGAACTTTGCAGTGTTATCCACTAGCATATCGATATGCGGTAGTGGGAAATCGTCTTTTGGACTTGCTTTGTTCAAGTCCCCGTAGTCAACACACATTCTGACCTTTTCGTCTTTCTTGGAGACAAACACTATGTTGGCTAGCCATTGAGGATATTCAGAGGTGACGAGGAAACCTGCGTCAAGCTACTTTTGAACCTCCTTTTTGATTTTGTCAGCCATGTCGGGTGAACTCTTCTCGCCTTTTGTTTAACTGTGGACACTGGTTTTAATGGCAAGTGATGCTCCACGATGTCGGTATCTAAACCCTGCATGTCCCGGTAGGACCAAGCAAATACATCAACATATTCTTTGAGAAGATCTATCGCTTTCCTTGATGTTGTTGTTTAGAGCCCGATGTTTATTTTTTTTCTTCCTCAGAACCTAAGTTGATTGCTTCCAAAGGCTCTTTGTGAGGCTGAATGATTATTTCCTCATGCTTAAGTGGTCGAGAAATTTCATCCGGGATCTCTTCTTCATTTTCTTCCTCGACATCAAACACAGGGAATTCAAAGATGAGAGAGAGCGTAGAGTTATTGCGTTCAATGGATTGGTCCATTTGTTAATCTGCATGTTTGATTTATGTTTAATTAATTAACTCTTCTTTTTCCTTTTTTAGAAAAAGTTAATGTGAAAGTGTATGCAGATTATTTTTTTTCTTCTTTTTTTTTTCTTTGAAGATTGTTTGTTTTTTATTTGGGTTTTTTAGGATTACCATTTCCAGGAAAAGGGTAAAAAACGAAGAAAAAAAACACAAAATGTGGAATCAAAACAACGCTTTTATTTATGATTCACAATATGAAACAGGCCCTAAATACAAACTCATTTGTCTTGGGCAAGACAAAGAGAAATTATTTAAAAGCTAAACCCTATATAACAACTCTTCGACTTGGGCGAGGCGAGAGTTCAAAACAAAAACAAGATAAACTACTTAGAACTATGAACATCAGTCTGAGCTTTAACAGTCGCCAATAGTGGCGAACTCCTTGGAAGTCTAGATATTCGCGCTTTCCTTGGCTTATTTCTTGTGTAGACTTTGGTCATTGGTCTAACAGTTTTGAAGACTCGTCGGTTGACCTTGCCTTTTTTATCAAGCGATCTTCTTCTACTTGATAGATAGGTCGAGGAGCATAGAATGCAGCAGATGTGCTTTCAAGTGGCCCAGATTCGGATTCTTGGGATGTTCTTCCCAATCTTCTAGGTGAAGAGACTCATTATCCATGACGCTTCCAACTCGCTTCCGCATTATCTTCCCGATCTTCTTCAAGAATTGTGTCGACGTAGTAATAATCAAAATCTGGCTTAACATCCTCGGCGGGTGTATTGAAGTAGAGATTTTCATTTGGGATCTCAATTTGATGATGAGATCGAGAAGATGTGTATGACTCTTCTGGTTGACTGGGCTACTCAAGAGGATCGTCCCATTCAGTTGGTTGGATGTCTTCAATTCTGATTCTTGAGCTTTCGGGTGCAGTGTATCTTACCATGAAGTCAAACTTTCCATTTGGTTCTCCCAAGGTATCCCAAACTTCAGAAGGGATAGGTGGAATTTCATTCTCATTCTTTTGTAGGGACATACCTTTGAATTCGTCTGTAGGAGGATAGAATGGCGCATACGATTCTTCCTGAGACACATATTCAGAGCTATCAAGATAAGTGCTCCATTCTTCGGATTCGGAGAGATTGTCTTCATTACCTTCATCGATAAGAACATTAACCTCTTGAAGAACAAGGTCTAAGAAACCTCCTCTGTGGAATACTTCTTTGATTGGACGAAGAGTTTCATCCTTTTGATTGGCTTTTGGAAATACTGGAGCAAATCTGAGCCCTATTTTTGTTTCGTTGTTGACAGGATTTATTACTTGTCCCCAACCTGCGGCATTACCGTTTTTCACTATCTGCGCTGCTTCTTTGTAAGAGGAGATAGACGATCTGTTTTTCTTTGCAGATTCACCTTCTAACGAGAGTCCTTGGAACTGTGTCCCTTCAACATCGTCAGCAGTGATGAAAGAAAAAGTGGACAAATGGCTTACTAGTAAAGCTTGTTCACCGATAATGGTTACTAGCTTCTCATTTGTTGTGAATTTCAGTTTTTGGTGGAGCGTGGATGTCACTGCTCCTACTTCATGTTCCAAGGTCGTCCTAGCAAACAACTCAGTAGGTATGGCACGCCCATGACCGAAGGTAATTTGAAGGTATGTGGACCAATCGCATCGGAAGGTCGACTTCCCCAATAACGGATTTCCTTGATCCATCGAAGGCTTTGACCACTATATCATTGGATTTCATCGGCGTTCCTTTGTAAGATAAACGAACGAGAGTCGTTTTTGGCATTACATTCAAGGATGAGCCAGTGTCCACAAGCACATTAGACAGGAGTCTGATTGGCAATTCATAGAGATATGTAGAGCAAGATTGTGATCTTTTCCCTCCTCCGGGAGTTCTTCATCAAGCTTAAATTGTTGCAACTGTTATGTTGCCTACAATTCCACCAAATTGATCTGTAGTCACGTCGTGATCTACGTAAGCTTGATCTAGTACTTTTATCAAGGCTTCTCGGTAGGCTTCGGAATTCAGAAGTAGAGAGAGTATTGAGATTTTGGAGGGAGTCTGCATTAGTTGATCTACGACTCTGTACTCCCTCTTCTTGATCAGCTTGAGAATCTCGTCGAAGTCTGAATTGACATTGGTTCCATCAAACGGACCAACGTTTATATCTGGATTACCAAAAGGAATTCCCATAGGATTCTCACCAGGTGTATCAACAGGATTTTGTCCAATAGCGGGAGCAATGGGATGCTTTGGTGGCAACTGGGTGTACACACGCCCACTTCGCGTTACTCGTCCGATTTCAGTGATGTTAACTACGGCTGAAAGAGTTGGTATGGGTTTCTCCTTCCCATCTTCTATCATAGTTGTGTTGTACTGATAGGGAATTACCTTGTCAGAGTTGTAAGGAACAGGACCAAGTAAACAGATCACCAAAGGAGATTCTAGAACTTTTGGACCGTTGTACTCAACTTCTACACACTTGGGCATATTGAAGTAAGGGATAATGACGTTTACTTCGGGAATTTCCGAGTTGATATCTGAGACTAAAAGCTCATGCGGATAATACCTACCATATTCACGTCATAATCGTTCCTGTTTCTGAAGATCTGAATGTCGCCAATGTCTATTAACCGTTGAAGGTCTTCTCAGCTTGACATCCTTGAAAATCAGTAGCGATTCTCGCAGTCGTAGTCATGTTTAGCAAAGGCGCCCATTGTACCAATGTAGCGTGAGTTGTACCAAGCTTTCTTTATCGATTTATATCAGTGATAAGATACCGATCTGTATTTCTTAGTATCAAATTCAAAGTATGTCCACTATGATTGGGAAGTGGATTTGCTTGTACATTTGGATTTGCATTCCTGAAGGAGAGAAGATTAGCCCTCACTAATCTTTGGACTTCGGCTTGCAAAGCGTTCGAGATCATGACCGTGCCCCTTGATGAAAAGGGCAAGACACATCTGCTTTGTACCACCAAGGTAACTTGTCTGGTACTGGAGGTGGTAATCTTGTTTGCACAAGATTTCATTCTATCAAAGCAGGATATAATTCCGTGTATGTCATTGGAATTGGATCAAACTGCGAGATTCGAGGAGTACGGTTCTGATTGTTGTTGAATTGTTGAGCCTGCTGTCGAGGCTGTTGATTTTGCTGGAATTGTGGGGTAATTCCCATGTTTGAATTTGCATTAACAATCGGTGCTATCGTATACCGTTGTCGCGGATCGACATTTTTCCTTGGTTTCCCTTGGGATACCATTCTAACGTCATGTTCTTTCTTCTTTGGGAAACCAGTTCCGACTCTCTTGGTTCCACTTGAAGACCCCATTTCTTTGGTTAAGCGTCCTATTCGGACTCCTTCTTCTAGTCGCATCCCCATACTTACAATTTCGGTGAAATCTCCGGAGCTCATGCACCATGCTCGTAGTAGAATGGGACAAAAGTGTTCAGAAAACCTTGGTCATTTCTTTTTCTTCTAACGGTGGATTAACTTGGGCAGCAATTTCCTCCAACGCTTGGCGATTCTTTGAACGCCTCTTTTCCTTTTGAGACATAGAACGGAGTTGATCTCGATCTGGAGCCATGTCCAAATTGAATTTGTACTGTTGGACAAAGGCTTCACCTAGGTCATTGAATGTCTGGATATTTGCACTATCTAGTCTCATGTACTATCTAGTCCCATGTACATAGAACGTATTGTTTTGATCTCAAGCTGCATCTTATGGAATTGTTCCTAGAGATTTTCCATTTGGCCACGAGGATTCGCGTTGTCGTCTGGGTTATGATAGACTTCTTCGTCCGTAGTAGCGTGAACTATCAAGCCGAGTTTGTCATGATCGTTGAGAAACCGCCATAGTGACTTATGGAAAAGTTACCCGTGTCGGAGTAAATGTTGAGTTCTGTAAAGTAGGAACCTCAATCGTGGTTGCCTGCACCTCATAAGTGGGTTGACGAAATCCAATGCCGAAATTGAAAGGCATGCCCCATGGATAACCTTCTGGCATACTGAAGAGAGGATTATTGACTACAACAGCTGAAATTGGAGTAGTAGTGATCTCTGAGATCGCCGCTTGATTTTGACTATTTAATGTTGTTTTTTGATTTTGTGTAGTTGCCAACGAACTTACTAAAGAAGTGAGTCTCTCCACCTCTTCCTGAAGTGTTGTCACTGTGCTACAAAGCTCAACATTTTATTGTTCAAAATCTTCCATTGCTTTTCTCCTATTTGCACGAGTATTATATCTGCGAGTTGACTGTGAACGTAGTCGAAAAACTCTAAGACGCGACAGCTTAACGATCTTTCTCTCTGGAAAAAATTCCAAAAGATAAGACTATAAATAACAAACTCGAAATGCAAAGTATGATGCATGATTATTGTGATGACTGATTTTTTCATCAGTTGTTTTAAAAAAACAATGAAGTCGCCACCTAATTTTATTTGTTCTAAAAAGAACGGGGAAATATAGATAAAACCCATAGAATTTAGATAAGGCGGTATACGTGACCAAAAGATGTGAATTCGGGAGACGGTTATGCAAGGGGAAGGTATTAGCACCCCTTACATCCATCGTACTCGATGGGACCCGTTTAGTTCTAAGTGTTTGTGTATTAAATTGCTAAGTTATGAATAAAAAGGAGAAAAGGGTTTGCTTATTATTATTTTGAGTTTGGCACGGTGTTCGCGTTAAAAGGTGCCCGCTAGAATCGAATCAATTCGATACTCGCCTCAAACGATTTACTCTTTTGATTTGTTTATAAAGATGCCGCGAGCATCAAGCTTTATTATTTTCAACACAAGAAAGATGATTTAATGATTATGAAAAAGGGAAAGTCGCAATACCCTCAATTGATATTGATATGCGAACGACTAGCAAACTAGACGCAACGCATGGGGAGATTCAGTAAGGGGTTTGTTATATAAAGGGAATAGATGGAGCACCCTAAATATATATAGTTATCTATAGCTTTATATATGAATACGCTTTGATATGTTTGTGTTTTAATTGTTATTTCTATGATTGGGAAAGTTTCTCCTTTGGAATTTTAAGAAGGATAGATTAGGTGGGATCCTAGTGTTTATTATTATTGTGCTTGCAAAGATCTTTGATCTTCTCAGATACATATCCCCTAGTGGGAATCGAGCATTTGTAGCTCGGATCTGCTGGATCTATGGTTTGTTTGGTCCGAGGAAGAAAGAAATTTGCTCGCAAGGATGAGACCTTGCCTACGTATTCTCAAAGGGATGTTGAGAAAGTCGAGCAATCGTAGTTCCCACTTATGCTCGTGGAAGCAACGGATGTTAGTAAGAGATGACAATGTCATCTTAATGAAAAATGTATCTAATCTATTTCGTCACATACATTTTGAAAATTTGATTGAAAATCTTTCGTCGTAAGATATAGGTGTTTTGCTTGAGTATACAAGCGTTACCACTTACATGTTTAAGAAAGATGTTTTGAAAATGATTGAATCTTTTAACTGTGAGCATTTGGTGTTTTGCTCGAGTATACAAGCGTTACCACTTACAATTAAGAGATGTTTTTGTTTGAAAACAGTTTGAGAAGATTTTGAAAAGAGTTTGAAAAGTTTTTGACTGTATGTGATGTGATAGAAGAGATACTTCTTCCATAGAGATGATAGATGTCTAAATCTCGAAGAGAGATTGATTGGATTTGGGGATGCTTTTAAGAAGCCCGTGGGTCCTTGTATTGTAAGCCCAAGAGGAGGCATTCCGAGGGTCATCGAGGGTCATCGAGGGTCCTTGTATGAAGCTCAAGAGGAAGCTATAGGGTTTGGCTGGCTTTGGCTTTAAAAGGGATTTCACCGGGAAATCATCCTTTTGGAATTTAGAGCAATTTCACCGGAAATTATACTTTAGGTTCTATCCTAACGCTGGTGATTCTTTGTATTGAAGCCCAATAGGAGGTCGTTAAGAGATTTCTGATCTCTTTCATTGTATGATGCCCAAGAGAAGGCTAAACTCAAAGAGGCGTTCTTTGGACGGCCCAAGAGGAGGCCGACCAACAGGGAGTGTTGTCTTATATGAAGCCTAAGCGAGGCTAAACTCGATGAATGAGTTTTCTTATATGAAGCCTAAGAGGAGGCTGAACTCTGCAGGGGAAGAGTTATCTTGTATAAAGCCCAAGAGGAGGCTAAACTCTGTGGGGAGCCTATTGATTAGACTAGTTGTTATGTTATAACTAGACAGTTATGAACAAGTATATGAAGTTTATTCACAGGAGTTTATGAAGGAAATATAAACAATGCATGATGTTTATTTTTTAAAAAAAGTTTATGAAGGAAATATAAACAAGTGTCTGTGAAACGAACGTTTAAAACGAGCGTAACTTGGTTATTTAGAAGTTAGAGTGTGTACAGGGAAGGTAAATATGTACACGAACGAGTACTTATGTACAGAGAAGGATGGGTGTACATAGGAGGGTTGGGACTTACACCATAAGGGTGGCCCATTGGTTTAAAAGCAGTTTCACCGGGAATAATGCTCCTTTTAATACCAATGGTATTCAGTGTATATACAGATGAAACAGAAACGAAAGATCGAAGTTTATCTGTGAAAAGTATTTGTATTATGTACAGATAAAAATTTGTATGTATCTGAAGAAAGTTTGATATGTACAAGGAAATAATTATGTACATAAAAGAATGTTGGAACTTACACCGTGAGGGAGGCCCATTGATTTAGAAGAAATTTTATCGGGAATAATTCTCCTCCTAGAACCAATGGATTCGGTGTATAAACAAACGAATGAAAACAAACGAAAGAAGTTTGTTTAGGTTTGAAGATCAACAAAGATGTTTTGAATATGTACAAGGAAAACTGAATATGTACATAAAAGGATTGGGACTTACACCGTAAGGGAGGCCCATGATCGATTAAGAAATTCGAGAGAAAACGAATTCGGTTTTATCGTTTAAATCGGATCGATCATGGTAAAAAGATGTAAATTTGATGAAAAGTTTTGAAAAATGTTATTTGAAAGTGTTTTTGAAATGAGAAGTTCATTTATAAGAAGTTTTGAAAAGAATCGGAATTTGAAAGTTTGAAAAATTCACCTTTTAAAGGTGTTTTGAAAAGTGTTCAAAGTGTCGCTTGCCGATTAAAACATAATCAGTGAAAGTTTTTCAACATTTTGCACTATCATAAAATAGATACATTTATTGACAAGTGTACAAAAAATCACCTCAAAATGAGGATTTTGATTGGTTTAAAAAATGTTGAAAGTTTGTGAAAAACATGAAAAATATAACAAGTTTTAAAAAATGGTCCTTCGAGAGTTGAACCCATGACCATTGGGGTGGCTACGTGGCACAAAGGACTACGAGCGAGCCGGCAACCACTGACAAGAGCGCTTTTGTGTTTGTGAATCAAAACACGTGTTGATAAAATATTGGAAAATTTGAATTTAAAAAATCAAGAACACGCCAAGCCCCTGCTTCATATTTGATTCTCGGATCCTTCAATCCATGCTATAATCTTCGTTTCTCAATGAAATTAGATGAAGTAAACATGAAAGTTGCTCGATTTTTCACAAGGAACACGATGGTGGATGTTAATTGCATTTATTTTTGGTCTAACACGTTTGAATTTCTGGAAATTACGAAGAACCCTAAAACTGTAATTTCTAATTGAAATGATGTGTGATTGATGATTTTTCAAATTGTTTGAGGGTTTATGATTGTGTTAGGTGCAGAAAATGATTGGCCAAGCGTTTTTTCATTTAAGTGCAAAGAATCATGATATTGAAGTTTGAGTTCTCCCGCTCAAGCTGAGATCAAGAAGGTGATTCGTGTTTTAACTTGTTTCGCGATTGTTTGAGCTTCAACGGATGTTAGGGAAGGTGTATGATCACCCTGCTTGCCTTGAATCACTTTGAATCACTCCAGCCAAGTCCACCTGCACAGTCTGAAAATGGAAGCTCGATTTTGATGTTAAGCATGTTACATTTTGTTGTATTGATCCGATCATCCCTATGATGTTCGTGGATGATGTTTGAGTGATTAAAACACAATTTGTTCAAGCCAAACTCTAAATTCAATGCTAGGCGCTTTGGCAATTTTGGATCATGAAATGTGAATCTGATTTTCAAGTGGTTCTTGTGTTGATTTTATGTTTCAAACATGTTCCATATTGATTATAAAATGTATTAGACACCAAATTTCATCATGGTTTTCACAAGTTTTAGAATTGCAATGTTTTCACTTTTGCACTATGTTGTTTGAATTTCAAGGAAGTAGAGAAAGCATGGATTTGCATTGCTTTGGTGTAGTTTGAACTTGAAATGATGTCTCTATTTATAGGCCAATATCTCTGAAATGTTAGGCACAAAGGAATGGCATTGTGTTATTCAAAGTTGCCTTAAAGGGGAAGAAAGTCCTTTTGCCTTAAAAGGGAACTTCCTTTTTTCACCATGTGTTAAAAATCCAACTTGATCCATATCTTTCAATTATTACCTCTAGCTGATATTTATCAGCTCTATCTTCAATTTTGGCAAGGTGGCATTGCTTCTAGATGAAGAAATCACAAAATGACCTATAACTTGAAGTTTTGAACTTTGAAAATCATGTTTATGGAGCCTTATGTTTCAATTTCAAAAGTATAGCTAGCCCCATGGATTTGAGAGTTCTTGGACATTTTGGAAAGCTTGTTTCAAGGGCTACAACTTTCATGTTTTTAGTTTTTTCCAATTCAAAGTGGAACTATGTGAAAAAATGGCATGAAGTTTGGAAAAAATACAATATTTTAACACTTAGAAATTTTCTAAGTGTTGAAAATTTTGACTTTTTGTTGACTTTTTCAAATTCTTTGATTTTTTATGATCATGATGGATCATTTGAAGTATTTTGATGATTGAAAAAGTTTTGCCTTGAAAAAATTGACAAAAAGTCAAAGTTTGACTTTTCTGTGCAGATGAATTTTCATCAGATGTTTCTGAAATTGACTGATGAAGTCTGTGAACTTCTGGGATGTTTTGAATCCAGAAATTAGGTCAAGATGTTGTATCTAAGATATAATGACCAATCTCTAGCCAAAAAAGTCATTCATTGCTCAAAAAATCAGAGAATACTTATGCTCGACC
Source organism: Vicia sativa (assembly GCA_021764765.1). Lineage (NCBI taxonomy): Eukaryota > Viridiplantae > Streptophyta > Magnoliopsida > Fabales > Fabaceae > Vicia > Vicia sativa. The sequence goes on from CM038796.1 coordinate 208,475,244, forward strand.
AAAACCCTAATTGGTCGATCCTCGATTAATCAGTGAGAAAAATTGGATATCTGATGATCAGAGGCTGATGATTTGATCAAGATAGGGCACATGAAACGAGTAAAACTCAAACCCTAATTGGTTGTCTCTTGAATCAGATGAAAATCTGATGAAACCCTAATTTTGACCTGTGAATGCTACACCCGATTAATTCTGTTCTGGACTGTTAGTGATGCAATGATGCAAATGTAAGGTGGTATATTAGGTCAAAAATTGGGGTATGACAGATACCCCTATTTAAGTTTCTTTAACCTGAGATATGAAGATGAATATCTTCATTTTGATAGGTGTGAAGAGACTTACATATCAGAATACGCGAATTTTGGACCTAAGATACCAAAAAATGCGGATGATGTAAAAAGATTCGCCCAAGAAATATCAAAGAAATGACATAATGGGGGAAGATTTGTGAGGATGTCTCGATCTGTTTAAGAAAAGAGGATCCTGTTTGTTGGGAAACACGCAATATGTCTCGCTGGGGAAAAAGAGATTCACAAAACATGTGAATATCTGTTTCGTTTTGGGAAACAAAGAGATTACCTTTTGTCAGCCTTGTGACAATGTTTAAGGTAAGTGAAGATGATATTACCAATTATCAGCCTTGTGATAGTTTATGGTAATGAATTCTAAAGATATTACCAATTATCAGCGAAGTGATAACTATAACAAGGTAAATCTTTTTGAGAAAATTGTTGCGTATTCAGCTTTGTGAATAACAAACAATAATGGAAATAGATCTTTAAATGAGTTTTTGAAGATATTACCAATTATCAGCAAAGTGATAACTTTAACAAGGTAGATCTTTGAGATGTATTACTGAGTATTCAGCCTTGTGAATAACAAGATGTTGAGAGAACTGAACTCAAATGAGTTTCTATTTTCTTGATACAATCTTGCCGAGGATCTCTCGAGAAGATGCGCATTTTGATTAGAAGACACAGTTTTCTTTTGATGTAAAGACAACGTTCTCGAATTTCTTGTACTTTCATGATTTGAATTTGTTGAGAAAACAATTTTTTATGACAAGTTTAAAGATGAAAAGAAATAAGAGGCTCGGATGATGAGGCTATTGCTTATTGTTTTGTTGATTAGAGATGTGGTTCTATCCAGAATGAACTAGAAAGAAAGAGTCAATCAAGACATTGTTCCCAATGAGGAATGATCTCACCGGGAATGGAGAGAAAAGATGTATTTTCTCGCTGGGGATTAATTCATCGGGATATAATCAAACCTACATGAATAAGTGTGATTAAAACCGTGATATGGAAGCAAACATTTGAGGAATGCAGAATGCATGAATGATGCTATGATGTATGAATGTCATGAATGTTATATGCGCATAACAATACTTGACAAAACAATAAAGAGGTATTTGGGAAAGGACCGCATCACGCTCGAACAAATACTCAAAGAATATCCGCAGCGATGGTGTAGACGTTGCTGATGAAGAATTTGAGTTGCATGCTTTAAACTTTTCTGGAAAAGGCACTTTAATGGCAACCCTGTTGGGGATTCTTTTTCGGATAAGAATACCGTCCTTTGATGATTTCTGCTGAGGAGAAGACTTCTGTAGCCGTCATTCTATCTTTCGGAGATCGAAACACTTATGTATGAACTGTTGAAGTTCTTTCTGTGCTCGTAGTTCAAAGGAAAATTTTGCTTTTGTTTCAAAATTTTGAAGTAAAAATTCATTTAAAACTGTTTTAGTTTCAAAAAGTGATTTTCACAATAAGAAGCGTTGTTTTGCAAAACAGAATAAAGTAGGAATTGCAAACAAAAGGCACAAGGCTCAAATTTTATTGATAGAATGGTAATCAGCCAAAGGCGTGATTCCGTGAACTATTTACAAGAGTTGGAAATGATAATTTATTGGGAAAAGGGTTCATTGAAAGCAAATAACCGCTATTATCCCTAACAACTTTGAATTCCAACTGCGCTTGTTGCTTCAGAAGATTTGATTGAAGATCCGTTGATGGAAGATTCTTCAGATTGACGAAGTATGGACTGATTGCAGTTACTTTGTCATTTTTGTATCCTTGATTTTTTTGCATAGACTGCCCTTTCAGGTTTTCAATCTATCAGGATATTTTCTGTTTATTGTCTCTAATTTTTGCCCTGATCGCCCTTTCAGGTTTTCAATCCACCGAGACGCTCATTTTTGCCTAAGCCGCCCTTTTCGGGTTTTCGACTTAGCGAAATTCTTTTGTTTTTAGACAAAGTATTTCTTGACGCACTGCTCACGTGGATATGGGAGTTCATCACCGTCCATGGTTGTGAGAGTCATGGCACCGCCGAAAAGCTTCTTTTGACGGCGTGGGGCCTTCGTAATTAGGAGTCCACTTGCCCTAGAATCAGTTGAAAAGATGTAATCTTTTTAAGCACGAGGTCGCCTTCTCAATTCACGAGGTCGGACCTTTTGTCGAAAGCTTTCTTCATCCTTCTTGATATAGTTGTCCATGACACGTAGCGGTCGCTTTTCTTCGATTAAGTTCAGTTGATCATATCTGCTTTGACACCATTCGGCCTCAGATAGCTTAGTTTCCATGAGAACTCTCATTGATGGAATTTCAACTTCTACGGGGAGCAATGCTTCCATGTCGTATACTAGAGAAAAAGGAGTTGCCCCTGTTGAAATGCGTACTGAAGTACGATACCCATGCAGAGCAAATGGCAGCATTTCGTGCCAGTCTTTGTAAGTGATGACCATGTTCTGGACGATCTTCTTGATGTTCTTGTTGGCTGCTTCGACGGCGCCGTTCATCTTTGGCCGGTAAGGAGATGAGTTATGATGCTCAATCTTGAATTCCTCACACAGTTCTTTCATCATTTTATTGTTCAAGTTTGATCCATTGTCTGTAATGATCTTACTCGGAACTCCATATCGGCAAATGAGGTTGTTCTTGATGAACCTCACAACCACTTGTCTTGTAACGCTGGCGAGGATGCCTTTCCACCCATTTGGTGAAGTAATCGATAGCCACTAGAATGAAGCGATGTCCGTTGGATGCTTTTGGTTCGATCATTCCAATCATGTTGATTCCCCACATAGAGAAAGGCCACGGCAAGGAGAGAACGTTGAGTAGAGTCGGTGGCACATGGATCTTATCTGTAGATCCGCACTTGTGACATCTTCGACGTGTTTGCGAATCGGATTCCATCGTTATCCAATAGTATCCTCGCCTTTAATTTTCTCGACATTGCATGCCCATTTGAGTGGGTTCCAAAGGATCCTTCATGTACTTCATGGATGATTGTGTCTGCTTCTTGTCTGTCGATGCATCTGAGCAGAACCATGTCGAAGTTGATTTCTTCTAAAGGCTCTTTGGAGGTGAATGATCCTTTCCTCGTGCTTTAGCAGTCCTAGAAATTTCATCGGGATCTCTTTTTTCAACTTCTTCCTCGGCGATTCACGGGATTTCAAAGTTGGGAGAGAGCATAGAGTTATTGCTTTCAATGGATTTGTCCATTTGTTACCTCGCATATTTGATTTATGTTTGATTAATTTTTTTAGACAAAGTTAATTGTGAAAATGTATGCAGATCATTTTTTTTTTTGAAGAGAGATTTTTTTTAATGTTTTTTAGGATTATCATTTCCAAGAAAGGGTAAAAATGAAAATAAACACAAAGTGTGGAATCAAAACAACGCGTTTTATTTATGATTCACGATATGAACAGGGCCCTAAAATACAAACTCATTTGTCTAGGGCAAGACAAAGAGAAATTATTTAAAAGCTAATCCCTATAAAACATCTCTTCACTTTGGGCGAAGTGAGAGTTCAAAACAAAAGCAAAGATAAACTACTTAGAACTAGGAGCGTTAGTCCGAACTTCAACAGGTTTCCAGTAGTGGAGAACTCCTTGGATGTCGAGGTACTCGGGTAATTTTCCGCTTGGTTTAATCGTCGAGTAGACTTTGGTCGTTGGTCGAGCAGGCTTTGAAGACTCTGGACGATGGACCTTGCCTTTGTGTCGCTAAAGGGCTTCTTCGCTCGATGAGCGATCGAAGTACGGGATACAAGATATGTGCTTCCTGACCTCTGTTGAATTCGGGGTGTACTCCAATCTTCTGAGTGAAGAGACTCATTGTCGGCGACACTTTCCAATTCAGTATCCCAATCATACCTTGATCTTCAAAGGATCACGTTGATGTAGTGGTGGTTAGGATCTCTTTAACAAACTCCACAGCGTAAAGTAGATCTTCATTGGGATCTCAATTTGTTGATGAGATCGGAAGATGTATATTCTTCCTCCGTTGACTAGGATATTCAAAGGAATCATCCCATCCGTAGGTCGGATATCTTCGATCTTGATCTTTGAGCTTTTCTCGCGCGGTGTACCTCACCATGTAGTCGAATTTGCCACTTGGTTCTCCCAAGGTATCCCAAACTTCGGGAGGGGATTTTCACGCTTTTGCGGACATATTCTCGAATTGATCAATTGGAGGATAGACGCATGCGATTCTTCTTGAGACACATATTCGAGCTATTCGGATAAGTGCTCCACTCTTCGTATCTTGAGGATCATCTTCATCATCTTCAATGGTTACAACGCTAACCTATATGGAACAGGTTTAAGAAACCCCATCGTTGAATATTTCTTTAATTAGACGAAGTGCTTCATCCTTTTGCTTGTCTTTGGCGAATGTGGTGTGAACCCGAGTCCGCTTTTGTTTCGTAGATGACAGTTTGATTACTTGTCCCATCCTTCAAAGATTGCCTCTTTACTATCCGGCCGCTTCTATAAGAAGAGATAGATGATCTATTTTGTGGTAGATTCATTCTAACGATGTTCCGGGAGATGTGTCCTTCAACGCATTAGTCCGTGATGAAAGAAAACTGACAAATGGCTTATGAGCAAAGCTTGTTCACCGATGATGGTCACCAACTTCCCATTTACGTGGAATTTTAATTTCTGATGGAGAGTAGATGTCAATGCCCCTGCCTCGTGGATCCATGGTCTTCCTAGTAGACAACTCAGGCACTGGTACATCCATGACCGGAAAGTGATTTGGAAAATATGAGGACCAATTGTCATCCAAGATCTTCTCCGCAGTAGGTATTTCTAGCGAGTTGTTTGCACTTGAGAAGTCGGTTGGCGAAATCCGATGCCAAAGTTGAAAGGCATGCCCCATGGATAGCCTTCTGGCATACTGAAGGGTGAACTACTGGCTACGCCAGTTGAAACTGGAGTAGTAGTATCCTCTAAAATCGCTACTTGGTTTTGACTGCTCGATGCTACTTGTTGACTTTACGCTGCGGCCAATGAGTTGACCAAAGAAGTGAGTCTCTCCACCTCTTCTTGTAGTGTTGTTACCGTGCTACGGAGTTCAACATTCTCTTGCTCAAATCCTTCCATTACTTTTCTTCTTTTTGAACGTGTATCGTATGTTCGAGTAGGCTGTGGACGCACTCGAGAAACTCTAAGACGCGACAGCTTGGCGATCTTTTCCTATCTGTTTAAACTGTTTAAGCATCAGACTCTAGACAATAGACTTAAATTCAAAGGATGATGCATGATTATGAATGCAAAGAGAAAGATTTCCAAAGAATTTACGCTAAAAGAGAAATTTCTGGCAAATATTTGGATGGAAAACACACATTTTATTGATTATTGAAAGAAGATTACAACAATTGTTTTTTATTTTAGCATTGCTCACACAAATGATAAAATAAATAAAAAAAATTACAATCTAAACTAATTAATCGTCCTCGTCGGATGAAGATCCAAAGGCTTGATGTAGCTTCAACTTCAGGATTTCCTTCCCATAGTGAGCTTTTAGTTCAGCTTTCTCGGCTTTGAGCTTGCTAATGGCTTTCTTGCATTCGTCGGGAGCAAAGATCGGGTTGTCATTTCAAGCTTTTTTCCTTTCTTTGACGTATCTTTTGATCGCTATTCGACGAATCTTCTCATCTTTCTCCATGAGCCATTCATCCCGGAAGTAAAGCGCCTTTTCATGATCTTTAACTTGCTTCTTGAGCTTTCATTCTCAAGATTAGTCTTAAGGAATTTGTTTTCCAAGGCTTCTTTCTCAAGTCTTACCTTAGCCAAGGCTTCTTGGTATTCTCCCATAGTTTCGACGGGAAAATTGTTGATTGAAGCGATCGAGAACATGGTTCCTCATAAGCGTAAGGCATTCAAATTCCTTCGCTTTTTCACCCAAGAAGTGTAGGTTTCATGGCTACAATTCTTTGCTTTCCCTTTTCTTTCCTTCGAATGTGGTGCCAAGCTCCGATCATTCTAGCTTTCAACCTCGGAATCCTATCCTTCATGATAGAAGTAGCTTCCACTCAAATCCAAGAGGTTTACTAGAGTTTGCGATCCGAGTTGACGCCCCGCCAAGAATGGGTTGTAGTTGATTCCTCCTTTCGTGCTAATGAGAGGTACGCTGGCAAATTCTCCACAACTCTCAATGATTTCCATCTCATTGTCTCGCTAAGGTATACCAATGGACATCGCTGCTTTGTAAGAGACATGAGTCTTCTTGACCAATGCCACTGCCTTTGTTTTCGCGGAAGATAGGAGATTTAGGCAAGTGTGAGACAATCCATTTGAAAAACAGAGGTACACAACATATGATAGTCCGCCTCCTTGACGATTCCTATGATGAATGGAAAAGTATGTGTCACCAAGCAGTAGTGGGAACGGATTTCCAATCGTAAAGATCCTTATGGCCAATATCAACGAAATTTGGGACGTTGAAACAACACCAATCCATAGAGGAGTAAAGCTAAAATAGCTTCAAAGGCTACCATACTACCGGCCTCAGAGAATTTGAGAGCCTTTCCATTAGGAACTTTGAAGTCGTTCTAAGAGTTTTCCTTGGTAGTTAGGTTTTTGTCTATCTCGTATTTCTTAAGTGAGTCATTGTTGCAATGATCGGTGACTTAGGAATGGCTTCCAAACCATTGAATGACACCTTATCCATATCGAGATACCTAGGATGTGTGCGCATTCTTCCAAAGTAGGCATCAACCGATAATCGTGGAAAGTGAAACAATGATAGATTGGATCGTGAAACCGAACGAAAGTTTTAAAGTCCTTCATCAACGTAGTGTTCGAATAGTTAAAAGAGCTCCATAGCGTCAAACCGAGGGATCTTCTACCAAGGATGCTAACTCTTTCAACTTTCCTACATCAGAATTCTAAAATCAGATTCTTGGTGAATCTTCCTCCACGCCCATCACTCTAACCTAAAATATTTACACTGAAAAATCTCTAAATTCTTGGAAATGGGAAGAGAAATGAAGTTTTTTTTGAATGAATGAATGCATGAATGCGACAAACATGGTTAGTAGTTATACACACAAGCCGCTCAAGTCACGAGCATGAGGCCAACGATAAGAATCAAACGGGTAAGTTCTAAGGGCTTATTCATCCGTGAATCGGTTCTATCGATAATACAGCTCAACACTCTCTTTGAAATATTATCGGATTTGTTGAATACGATGGTCCAATAATATTTTTCAAGAGAAACTCGCCTGATCGTAGTCTCGCATGACAATTATTCTAGGCTTACACCCGAATAATCTCTGCACTACATCCTAAATGGCCAGGATGGGTTATGTGTTCTACAGCCAACTCAGCTTCGCAAGTTCCCTTGAAAGCAAAATGTCTTCGCAAATACTTGCTAAACACAAATACCTCCAAGACAACCTCCACTGAGAGAGGGATATTAACTTCGTAAGCACTGAGACTTCTCACATATTAATACCGCCACCTAGATCTTAAAATGTTTCTTAAATCCGGGTTAGGATTTCTTTCCATCAGATGAAATCGCAAAACACACAATAAAGAAAAACAAACATATGCACAATATGAAAGCTTAACCCCTTTTTTTTCTTTTTGAAAACTGTTAGTGTTTTAAGTTGGCATCAATTTTGGTAAAACTAGGCTTTAGAAATGTCATGATAGATGTCATTGACATTCAGAGATTGAAGATAAATCCTACTGGACAAGGATGGTAAAAGTAAATTTCAGAATCGGAAGCTAAAGTTCAGCCGGAAATTTCATAGAATAATTCGATGTCATAAAGATGTTAGTGACATTCGGTGACATTCTCGCTCAATCGCTTTTTCCGAGATTTTCGTAGTTTGTTGAGCATTTTATTTATGCTTTTCACATTAGAAAGATGCTCACGTGGTGCTAGGTTAATCTTAATTAAACCTAAATTGGTTGTTGAAAAGACCATGTTTTTAGGAGAAAATTAAGTAAACCCTAGCTATCTTTATGGAAGCCCAAAATCAAGATTCAGATCGCTTCTATATAAAGAATTCAACCTTACTTCTACAGCCACGCCTCCAATATATTGAAGACATTGAAGGCTTTATTTGTGTATCGTTAAGGAATTTAATAGCTTGGTTTGTGTAACTAGCTTTAGTAATGTGTGTTGTGTAATCAAAGGTTTTACCATTGGTCTTTGTAATTTAGTTTCTTCAGGAGCCAAGCAACTATCAATTGATAAGTGCATTGACTAGGATTTATTGTAAGGGTAGTTTATCACCAAAGCTTTGAAGCACGAAAGTGTTTGTCTCTTGATTGTAAGCTTTGAAGCGAGATCAAGATAGTGTATTGAAGTGTGTCTTCACAATTCAATTAAACAATAGGTTGATATCAACGGTGATCGAGGGGAGTGAGTAGGAACTCATATCTAAGTAGGACTTAGGTAAAGGGTCATTGGTAGTGATTAAGTGATAAGGTCACAACCGTGTGTTGGCCGTAGGGTCTTTGAATTGATACTACTAATAGTGAACTTTCTCCCGGCTTGGTAGCCTGCACGAGGTTTGTTAGAACCGAACCGGGTGAACAACTTATTGTGTTATTTTATCGCTTATATATTTAACCGTGAATTGTCAAAGCAGTGTCGATCGTGTCATAACATTCTCTGACATTGGCACCGCCAGAATTTCAATTGGCATCGGAGCAGTGCACCCCGCTGTTATTTCGGGTAGAGATCTAGGGACTATAGTTTCGCTTAATGGATAAGGCAGATTTGGAGGTAGACCACCTATTCGGATGGGTCTAATTATGAGTACCGGAAACCTCGTATGATTGCCTCTTAAGATCGTGGATATTAAGGCTTGAGAGAATGATAAAGGATGGAAACATCCAACCAAGGTCGAGAAGGATGGAACCACTATTCAAACCCGAGGAAGAATGGACCAAAGAGGAAGAGGAGCGGCTCGAAATTCTAAAGCATTGAATGCTCTATTCAATGGTATTGACAGAAACATCTTCGATTGGTTCATCATGTGAATCGCCAAGGATGTTTGGGACACCCTCAAAACCACTCATGAGGAACATCCAGGTAAGATGTCAAGACTTCAGATGCTCACTACCAAATTTGAGAATTTGAAGATGAAAGAAGATGAGACAATTCATGAGTTTCACATGTTTTGAGATTGCCAATGCCTCAGAGCACTTGGTGAAAAGATGTCGAGGAGAAGTTGGTGAGGAAAATTCGGATCCTTGCCTAAGAGATTTGCAATGAAAGTTACCGCAATAGAAGAGGCTCGTGACATCAGCATCCTAAAGTTGAAGAACTTATCGATCTCTCATGACCTTTGAGATGGGAATCAAGAAATCATGGATGTGAAGAACAAAGCACAGCACTTGTATCCAATTCAAGAAGGATGCAAGGAAGATGAGGAGAAGATATCCGAATCTATAGCTATGCTTAAAGACAAGCTCAACAAGCTTATCAAGAGGATTGATCCAAAGTCAAGGTCAAATGTCAAGGACATTGCATCCCGACATCGCAGATCTTATGACTCAAAGAGAAAATCCAAGTCAAGAAAAGGAGGTCAAAGCAGAGGAGTCCAATGTCATGAATGTGAAGGATATGGGATAGAGTGAATGTCCCACCTTTCTTGAAACAAAGAAAGGAATGGCGTCACTTGGTCCGATGGTGATTCAAGTGAATCGGGAAGAAGGTGCCAAACTTGTCACCGCACTCCACCGGAGTGTACACTCGATATGGATTCTAGTGATGAGGAAGTAACCTGAAGAGCTTGCTGAGACCTACGGTGGTCAGTGTGAAAAATGGTGAAGTGTGTCACAGAATGAGGAAAAAAAAAGGGATTGAGAAGTTGAAGTCGAGAAAGTGAAGGAGGTCGAGAAAAGGAAAGCACAGCCACTATAAATCTCCTCAACAAAGTGATATTGTCATGTTGAATTCCAAGCTTGATCGATGTATAAATCAAAATGTCGACATCCGCATCGAAAAATTGGATGATTCTTCACTTGGACAAAGTGCAGGAAATAAGCATGGTTTAGGATATGTGGCTGAAAAGAAACTGGTGACACTAAGAAGAAGAGACATGGGAGAACAATGTCAAAACAGTGTCACAACACAAAAACAGAAATGTGTCTCGAACAGATATGTGGATGCAAAGAGATTTGCTAATAACCGTGAGAGGAACAAACTGGAAGCCAAAGCAAAGAGAATGCCATTCCACAAAGGTGAAATAGGTCTTTTAGGATATGGAACTAAGAAAGTTGTTGACCACGCAGAAGAAAAAATGATCACATGAACCATGTCAAACCAGATGTCACAACATTGTTCAACATCAAAATCATAGAAACCGAACAAAAAGTTTCGAGATGGAGATGTTATTATTATGAAGATTTGGTCACATAAAGTCCTCTCTATAGGCTACATGGGTATCCTAATCAAGTTCCTTATGTAAAGCCTAGGTTCAACAAGGCATCCTACACTCACCTGGAAGAAGAAGAAGACTACAGCCTCATAGCACAAAATTCTTCGTGAGCACCTTCCAAGGAAGACCGTATTTTGACAAAGGTGTTCCAAGCACATGATCTGAGACAGAATCTTCTCAATGATGTTAAGCCTCATTCTACCAATTTTGTTACCTTTGGAGATGGAGCTAAAGGAGAAATCAAAGGTGTTGAAACTCAAACCGGTCCGGAGTTCCAAACTAATGAAGTGTCACGTAAAGGTTTGACCGCAAATCTCATTAGCATAAGTCACTATGTGATATGGGATACACAAATTAACTTCACTAAGGTCGAATGTCTTGTGATCAATAATGAACAAGCAAAGGATTATGAGAGGAGTCGATCAAAGGACAAATGCTACTAGGAATCAGAACCCCATTCTCGCCATCCGTGTGCTCTCTGATAAAGATGAAGAGAAAGTGAAGTTAGCAACAAGAAACCGATCAGCCACACCTCGAGGAATGAAAGGATCGGTTCCATGTAGGAGTCAAGATTACCAAGAATTCTCTTGGGAAAAGGGAAAATATGTGGAAATTGTAAGGCTGGACAGGAAATCAGAATGTCACACTCAATGTCCAGACATTTGATCACTCCTGAAGTACTAAAGCAAAGTACTAGGTTCTGGCATGAGAGGTTGACCAAGTGTCTTACTGTCAAATGTTACAGGCAAAAAGTCTTGAATGATATCCTCTTTTTGTAGGAGGAAATATTATGGTGGCTTCAATCTATGGTAATCACTTGGAATCAAGAAGTCTTTATAGATTGATGGATGACTCAACCCTTCTTTCACAGAACAAGAGTGCAAAGAAATGTGCCAAGAAGCTTGGAATGATGAATGGCAGCATCACCAGGACTATTGCCCCTCCACACTGGAAGCTGTCCAAGAGATCAATTGGAAAAAGTATTGATCAAAGCTTGTAAAATGTCACCGTGATGGATGTTCACCTGAGAAGTAATCTCACCCTTGGATCAGAAGAAGAAACTCATGTGGTCCTATACAATGTTGAAGCTGAACTCACAACAGCTGATAGCAATTGTTCTAGAGTGGTCTGGATGAAGCAGATGCTGACTAAGTACAATGTCACGCAGAATGTCATGACATTGTCCTATGACATTTCTACAAAAGTACTTGAGGATAGCTTGAGTCTTTAGGGACAAATTGGGTATTTGTCTACATGAGAAGTTGTAGCAATTAACTGAGCCTACAACAAGGGATGAATTGAACTTGGTATTTCAATTACTCATAAGTGGGGCATTTAGGTACTTTCATCCCCATTTTAAAAAGTACAAGAATAGGAAGAGACATCCTTATATAAGAGTTTCTCCATTTGAAGGTTGCATCACTCTTACTTCCTCTAAAGAAACTCTAAAACCCCTTGCCAATTTCGTCCTCATTCTCACAACAACCATCGTCAAAAATGTCTTCATCCTCCTCTCATCATCCCAACAATCGGATCTTCATCTCCTTCCATGAATGAAGATAAGTCAAAGATCCGCCATGCAAGTCGGGCATTGACAAGCATTCATCACAGCATCATGGCAATCGACCCAAAGAGTCAAGAAGCTACGCACAAGAAATGCAAGAAGGGCACAGCATCCCTTCTCGTAAGACCTATTCCATCATCCTCCTCCCGACTAGGTCAGTGCATGTGGCATAGCTAGGATAGTGTCCGATATCCTAAACGGAATAACTGCACCGGATCTCGGTCCCCCGATCATCACCGCTAGCCCTAGCTTAGCGCTGATCCAGATGTCAATGAGAATGTCAAGACATCCGGTGATGATGTTACTCTCGTCAAGGTTGATGAAAACCCTTCGCCAGGCCTCGCAAGGTATCAAGGTGATAATATAGTGGAATCCTCACGATAATGTGAAAGAGATCCCGATGAGATTCTTGAAAATCTCCATCATTGTACCGATAACTTCCCGCTGCCTCAACGATAACATATCCGAGCAGCATCTTTGAAGATATCTCGAGAGGAACACCAATCGAATATGGTTTCTCATATCATCGCCTAGATGAGGAGTTTTTCCGATAATGACCTCATAGCCAAGGTTAATCCAAGCATTGCTAGAAGGGTAATGAAGGAAAGGGAAGAAAAGTGTCAAAGCCTGCTCATGAGAAGAAAGTCAGTTGGTTGCAAGACCCTGGGGGTGAGGAAGGTCAGAAAAATGAAAGAGCAACAAGGTCGAACTTCCAAAGGGAAGGGTAAAGTAAGGAATGCCGGTGATTCTTCTAAAGCAAAGAGCACCTCAATTGTGAGGAAAGAAAAGCACCCGAGCCCCGCGATCGTGATTGATTCTCAATTTGTTACAGAATGTCTCCGACATTCATTCAAAAAGAAGTTGTCTCTTGGGAAATGCCCATTGTCCCTCGGTGCCAATTGACAACATCTCCTTTCACCACCCTGAAAATGCTAATAGGTGGAAGTATGTGAGTTTGAAGAGAATTGCCCTGGAGAGGGAACTGAATAAAGATGCCCTTGAATGCAAAGAGGTGATTGACCTAATCAAGGAAGCTGGGTTGATGAGAACTGTGGTGAAGTTCTCAAACTGTTATGAAGGTCTGGTGAAGGAGTTTATTGTGAACTGGCTGAATGGTCAGGCTGGAAGATCGCAGATTTTAAGACCGTGTTTGTCGAGGAAGAAAAGTGAAGTTCTCCTCAACTGTAATCAACAAGTACTTGGGGAGATCAGATGAGGCTCAACCTGAGCTTGAAGAAACTGACAATCAAGTATGTCAGTCAACCACTGCCAAGCAGGTAAAACATTGGCCATTGAAGGGAAAGCTTTCTGCTAGCAAATTAAGTGTCAAATTTGCTATTCTTCACAAGATTGGTACCAACTGGTTCCCACGAATCACAAGTCAACCATCTCCATTGGTCTGGGGAGGTTCATCTTTGTTGTTGGAACAAAAGCAAAGTTTGACTATGGAAGCTACATTTTTTATCAGATTCTTAAACATGCTGACAGTTATGCTATAAAAGGACCAATAGCATTTCCCTCCCTCCTGTGTGGTATTATAACCGATCAATACCGATATACTCGTTGATAGAGATTCAAGTATGTAAAGAGTCTGTCTTGGCTTCCACTACAAGCTATTTCAAGGAAAATATAACCTCGACATTGTCATGACATCAGCTGAGACATCAAATGTCAAGACAACTTCCCAGAAGGCAAATGTCATTGCAGTTCTAAAAGAGACTTGTAGGGAACTTGAAGCAAGGAAGCAGACCATTGAAGCTCTAATCTCTACTCTTGAGAAAGAGGAAGACAGAGGTTGAGGAAGAAAGGTCTTGGGTGATGTTCTCACCGACAATGTGGAAGAAGATGATGTTGTCAATTGCCAGCCACGACAAAGAAGGATCCGAAGATGTGTCCTTTCACGTTGTTTTCCGGAGAAGAAAGACTTGAAGTCATGGCCCCTGTTGTTCTCTCTACCCCCGCTTGTTTGTTCTCACAATTTTCCGCTTTGTTCTTGTTCTCACGGTTTCCAAATTTGTATCTTTGATGATCAGAATCGTAGGTTGACAGAATTGTAACCTTTAATGAAGACTGCTTTTATTATTTGATTAAATGATTGGGTACTGTATGGTTTCCTTTGGCCCTTTATGGCTAAAAAGGGGGAGAATACATCTGGGAAGTATTAACCCTTGGAAATGAGGAATTGTATGGCCGCTTAAAATTTAGTGGGCAATTAATGTGGGGCAGCTATGGGAAATTGGGATATTTGTATGGGTAGAATTTATCTTCTCTTAGTTCTAGTGACTTAAAGCTTAAGAAAAGCTTAGGAAAACTCGGAACTAGTTAATAGTCTTCGCTGCATTTGTACTCCCGATAGGTCTAGTTGTTTTAGCCAAAATGTGCCAAAGGGGGTTGTTGTTTAAGTTGGCATCAATTTTGTAAACTAGGCTTTAGAAATGTCATGATAGATGTCATTGACATTCGGAGATTGAAGATAAACCTACTGACAAGGATGGTAAAAGTAGTCACCAGAATCAAAGCTGGAAATTCTGGCCGAAATCATAGGTCATAACAGAATGCATGACATTCATAGACATTCTGCTCAGAATCGCTTTTTCCCAGATTTTTCAGAAGTTTGTTGAGCATTTTATTTATGCTTTTCCGTTATTAGAAAGCATGTTCGTGGCTGCTAGGTTAATCTTAATTAAACCCAAATTGGTTGAAAAGACCATGTTTTTAGAAAATTAAGTAAACCCTAGCTATCTTTATAAGCCCAAATCAAGATTCAATCGCTTCTATATAAAGAATTCAACCTTACTCTACAGCCACGCCCAGTATATATTGAAGACATTGAAGGCTTTTATTTGTGTACTGTTAAGGAATTTAATAAGCTGGTTTGTGTAATCGTTAACTTTAGAACAGCTAGGTTGAAAATTTAAAGGTTAAATCTTTGTAATTTAGTTTTCTTCAGAGCCAAGCAACTATCAATTGATAAGTGCATTGGACTAGGATTTATTGTAAGGGTAGTTTATCACTCAAAGCTTTGAAGCACAGTGTTTGTCTCTTGATTGTAAGCTTGAAGCGAGATCAAGATAGTGTATTGTTGTGTCTTCACAATTCAATTAAACAATAGGTTGATATCACCGTGATTGAGGGGAGTGAGTAGGAACTCATATCAAGCAGGACTTAGGTAAAAGGTCATTGGGTAGTGAAGTGATAAGGTCATCAACCGTGTGCTGGTCAGTAGGTCTTTGAATTGATACTACTAATAGTGAACTTTCTCTCGGCTTGGTAGCCTGCACGTAGGTTTGTTAGAACCGAATCGGGTGAACAACTTATTGTGTTATTTATCATATTTATCGGTAGAATTGCTTCAAAGTGCGTTTACATGTTATTCTCTGTGACATTAGTGCATCCGCTGCCAGAATTTCAAAACAAAAAGCTTGGTGCTCGAGTAGTCACATTTTTTTTGAAAATCAAAATTTCAACATACCCCAAATAGAGTCGCCATTTTCCCCGTTTAAAAGCTGCGCTGGGAATCGAATGGACCGGATCGCTGCGGAAACGATTTACTCTTTTGATTTGTTTATAAAGATGTCATGCGAGCATCAAGCTTTATTATTTTCAACACAAGAAAGATGATTTAATGATTATGAAAAGGGAAAGTTGTAATTCTCAATTGATTTTGATATGCACTAGCGAAACAGATTAACGCATTGGGAGATTCGAGTAAGGGTTTGTTATATAAAGGAATAGATGGAGCACCCTAAATATATATATAGTTATCTATAGCTTTATATACCTAATACGCTTGATATGTTTCAGATGTTTTAATTGTTATTTCTATGATTGGGAAAGTTTCTCCTTTGGATTTTTAAGAAGGAGATTATGTGGGATCCTAGGTTTTGTTATTGTGTAACATGAAGATCTTTTGGAT
>CM038796.1:208491518-208606518 GCA_021764765.1 Vicia sativa
CCAGTACACTACTCGAAGGCTATCAAGGTGGTGTGTTGGCGAGGATCATCACCGCTCAACAACATTGGGGCTATCGGCCAATGAAGTTTGAGTTCCCACAGTGAGGGACATTGTATATCGGGGATTGTAATATTTCTTGGCCACGAAGAGGACCGAGCCGAGCTCGCGATGGAATGGCATTCGATGGAGCCTCAAATGCATTAGGAAATGGTGTTGGCGCCATTATCACTTCTCAAGCGGTTTCATATTCCATTCCTTTGCTAGAATCTGTTTGATTGCACCAATAATGGCCGTGCAGAGAAGCTTGTATTTTTGGGATTGAAGCAGCCATTGATCGAGAATCAAGATCTTAGCGGTATCTGGAGATTACGCTTTGGTAATTAGTCAAATCAGCGGAGATTGGAGATACCACGGTGATTCCATACAGAGAGCATGTGTCTTGAAGTTGATCCCTTATTTCGACGAGATCACTTTTGATCACATCCCAAGGGAGGAGAACAACTTGGCAGGGCTTTGGCTACTACGTAGTCCATGTTTAAGGTCGGATGGGCGAATGATGCCCGTCTATCACTATAATGAGGTTGGATGAGCTGCTGTTATGAAGTAGAAGGTGGCGGATGAAAAACGGTTCTCGACATCAAAGGTATCTCGAGACGAAAATACACGAAGATGCTTCATCGTTGATAAGAAGGCTCTTGAAGCTCGGCTAAATTTTTCCTCGATGGGTGTGTTGTACAAAGGAACTATGACTCTATTTTGCTCAGATGCGTGGATAGACACGAAGCAAATAAGATTATAGAAGAAATTCATGAAGGTTCTTTCGGGACGCATTCTAGTGGGCACACCATGGCCAAGAAGATCCTGAGAGCGGGTTATTATTGGTCCACCATGGAGAATAGCTACTACAACCATGCGGAACACAGTTACAAATGTCAAGTCTACGGATAAGATGCATGTGCCGCCTTCTTCGTTGAATGTTTTGACTTCTCCATGGCCTTTTGCAATATGGGGCATTGATATGATTGGAGAAATTAAGCCTACCGCTTCTAATGGACATCGATTCATCCTTGTTGCCATTGATTACTTCACAAAGTGGGTTGAGGCAGGGTCTTATGCTGTGTTACTAGACAAGTGGTCACACGTTTTATCAAGCATAACATCATTTGTCGTTATGGGGTTCCTGAGAAGATCATCAGCGATAACGGTTCGAATCTCAACAACAAAATGATGAAAGAGGCGTGTGGCAGTTTCAAGATAAAACATCATAACTCTTCTCCGTATCGTCCAAAAATGAATGGTGCGTGGGCGGCAAACAAGAATATCAAGAGGATTGTCTGATGGTTGTCACCTACAAAGATTGGCACGAGATGCTGCCATATGCCTTACTGACTATCGCACTTCAATCGCACTTCAGCAAAACTCCCTTCTCTTTGGTATCACGGAATGGGCGGTCCTACCGTGGAAGTTGAAATTCCTTCCTTAAGGATCTTGACAGATGTGCAGCTCGATGAAGGCGAATGGGTTGAAATAGACTTGATCGGTTGAATCTCATTGGCGAGAAGAGATTGTGACTATTTGTCATGGACAGTTATACGAGCGTATGAAAAGGGCTTTTGACAAGAGAGTGTGTCCTCGGAGTTTCCAAGCAGGTGACCTTGTGCTGAAGAGGATTTTGCCTCCTAACAATACGGACGCTCGGGGCAAGTGGGCTCCAAACTATGAAGGACCATATGTCGTGAAGAAAGTTTTCTCTGGAGGAGCTATGTTGCTTGCAACAATGGACGGAGAGGATTTCCCTCACCCGATCAATGCAGATGTAGTCAAAAAATACTTCGCATAAAAAGAGACCCGTTAGGTTGACTGGCCTAAGCAAAATAAGGGCATCCCGACGAATCAAAGGGTTCGGGCAAAAGTTAGGGATAAATATGAAAGATTGTACACCCGGCAAGTCGAAAACCTGAAAGGGCGGCTTGGGAAAAAAAAGGGTATCCCGGTGGATCGAAAACCCGAAAGGGCGGTCCAGGCAAAAATTAGGGATTCAAAGCAAACGACTACGATCTGCACGACACCCGTTTTGGTCATCTTTTTACAATAACTTGATAATCTAGAGATAGAGGTTAGTCTAATCGGAGCATTTGGATAGCTCGATATTAAGGAATGTTGAAGTTGTGAAGACACGGTTCGAGTTCGACAAAAATCCATGATTTTGTTGTCACCTTTGTTTTCTTTTAACTTTGATGTATAAGCAATTGCCTCTTTTAGGGGTGCTTCTTGATGTAAATGCTCATTCGGGGCTAATCAATCAATAAAATTACTTTTATCCAAACTGTGTTCTTTTCTTTATTCCTGTCTTATTTTCATGATTTTAACTGTTTTGTTTGCAAAAATAACGTCCGATATTTTTTAATAAACTTCGCATATAAAACATCAGAGCCCTACAGCACGTGACATAATTTCTGAAGTTACTCGAAATTTCGGGTACACGCATTAATAAATGAAACTGTTGATCTCTGGAGCAGAAATATTGTTATGTTTCCCGTTTTACGGTTTTTGTTATCCGAAGGTTTTAGAATGAAAGCGTGATACGCCTGAGCTTTGGTCACCGACAAAGTTTCTTTCTCCCCAACAAGAGTTATCCATGGCATATGTGTGCCCGTGGATGTTATCGCCCCTTTCCCGACGCGGAAGATCGCAAAAGAACGGTTTACACCAGCGAGATCATTTTTAAAGGCTCACTTGTGCCAGAAGATGTTGTTGACCCCTCTTATGCAAAAGCTCGTAATCCAGAGTTATTGAAATCAGGAACTCTACGCAACACGATTGTCATCCCAGATGAGCGTTAATCTCCAAGAGTTACATCCCCAGTGATGTAGATCATTGAAAGTTGATACTTCTACTCTACAAGTTCCCTTGTTGGAGTCCGGACTATCATCTCTTTGATAAAGACCAGATGATTTATATTCAATTCATGGATGGTTTTTGCTCCCTCGGCAACTCACAATTGTCTTTAGTCCCAGACGAAATATTAAAACATGCATCATTGCATTGCATAGCATCCTCAAAAAATGCGTAGCACTTCCATTGATATGGAACATTACGTTAAAAATAATAATCTCAAACATGCATCTAAGCATAAGCCAGATTAAAATGTTTCTCGAGTACCTTTTGCGTCTCCGAAGAGAAAGTCAATCCAAAAATCCCCAGGTGGCATTCCTCGCCAGGTTTCCCTCAAGACATATCTTCTTGTTGTGGCTATCTGCATTCTTTGACCCTGTGTCGGTCTCTTACATCATTCAAATTCAATTCAGTTACCAAGTGTCTTTCTTTTTGCAAACTCTTATTTTTGTATTCTTACCCGTGTTTGCCTCTGTCGTTAGAGTGCGAGTAAGAGTTGGTGTCTAACCTTTCTTGCTTCTCAATTATTTGAGTATCCATACTTGGTGTGTGGTAATTCGTATAATTGCCGCTCTTCAAGAATTACACCCCGCCTTTGGCCTGAGGGATATTGTATTTCTTGCACATTTGCAACATTTTAAAGTCCCACATAGTTGGGCGATCCTGTCATACCCCAAATTTTGACCTAATATACCACCTTGCTTTTGCATCATTGCATAACTAACAATTCAGACAGCATTAATCGGGTGTAGCATTCACAGGTCAAAATTAGGGTTTCATCAGATTTTCATCTGATTCAAGAGCCAATCAATTAGGATTTGAGATTTTCTCATCTCATTTGATCTATCTTGATCAAATCATCAACTTCAGATCATCAGATATCAAATTTTCTCACAGAACAATCGAGGATCGACCAATTAGGGTTTTGATCGGGCATGAGAATTCTCTGACTTTTTGAGCAAGAAATAACTTTTTTGGATAGAGATTGGTCATCAAATCTTAGATATAACCTCTTGACCTAATTTACAATTCAAATCATCATGAAGTTCACGGAATTCATCGATCGTTTTCGGCATGTCATGAAATTTCATCTACGAAAAGTCAAACTTTGACTTTTGGTCAAATTTTCAAAACAAAACTTTTCCATCATCAAAATACTTCAAATGATCCATCTTGATCATAAAAATCAAGAATTTGAAAAGTCAACAAAAGTCAAAATTTTCTATACTTAGAAAAATTTCTAAGTGTTGAAATACTTCGTTTTCAAACTTCAAGCCATTTTTTCACCTAGTTCAATTGGAATTTGAAAAACTCAAAACATGAAAGTTGTAGATCATGGAAAAATCTTTCCAAAATGTCCAAGAACTCTCAAATCCATGGGTCTAGCTACACTTTTGAATTTGAAATTTAGAGCTCAAAATCCATAATTTTCAAGTACAAACTTGTAAAATTATAGGTCATTTTGTGTTTTCATTTAAACCACTTGCCACCTTGCCAAATTGAGTCATCAAACTGATAAACATCAGTGAAGTGATGATTGAAGATTGGATCAAGTTTGGATAAATTCACACATGGTAAAAAGGAAGGTTCCTTTTGCTTTACAAATGACAATCTTGCCCTCTAAGCTTTCTTTGAATATCCAAATGCCATGGACATTTGCCTAACATTTGAGCCTATTTGTCTATAAAAGGATCATAGTTCAAGCTTCAATTAACACCAAAATCAATACACAAATCCATGCTTTTCTTCTTTTCTTGAAAATCAAGTATCATAGAGCAAAATTGCCAAACATAGCATTTTGAAAATCCAATGGAAACATGATGAAATGGTGTCCAACATGTTCCATAATCATTAACAAACTTGTTCCAAACTTAAAATCAACTGTACTAAGCTAAAAATCAGAAATCATTTTGTATTTTTCAAACTTGTACAAGCTGCCATAGCAATCAAATGGAGTTTGGTTTGATTCCTTGAAGTTTTGATCATCCATACACCTTCCATAAACATCATAGGAGTGATCCAAAACAAGAACAACAAATGTAACACCATTAACATGATTTCAGTTTCATTTTTGAGTGTATGCAGGTTGACTTGTGTAGCTTCGATTCAAGCAAGTTCGAGCAGCGGGCTATCCATAGAGCATCCTTACATGCCGTTGGAGCTTAATCAATCAGAAGCGACAGCTGGAAACACGTTTGTATCGAATTCGATCTTCACTTTTCCAGGTATGAACACGAGTTTGGTTCTCATGATTCTTTGAATCTTTTGACAAAAACTCTTGGCCATTCTCTTTCTGCACTTAACACGAACATTAGCCCTCAATAAAATCAAACGATAATCCAACATACACGATTTAATTTGAGATTTTCAGTTTAGGGTTCTTCGTGTTCTTTGAAACCAAAATCACGTTAGGCTTCAAATAAATGAAATTAACATATGCCATCATGTTCGTGATGAAAAACCGACCAAGTTTGGTTTTTATTTCATTCAATTTGGTTGAGAAACAAGGATTACAGCATGAGTTGAAGAATGCAGAATCAAACCATGAAGACATGATCTGTGGCGTGTTCTTGGTGTTCTTCATTTTAAAATTCAAATAATCAACATGATATCAAGCGTGTCATTTTCACTAACACATCCAGCACGTTTGGTCTAGTGGTTCACGGCTTGCCTTTAGTCTTTCGACAGCGTCACTCAATGGTCATGGGTTCAACACCCATCAGGACCACTTTTTTTCACTCTTTTTTCACAAAACTTCAATATTTTCATGTTTTTCTTAAAACTTTCACAATTTTTTTGACCAATCAAAACTTCTCATTTTGAGATGATTTTTTAAACACTTGTCAATAAATACATCTATTTTGTGATAGTGCAAAAATTTTCAGAAAAAAACTTTCATCTGATTAAATTTTAATCGAGCCGAAAACAACGTTCAGAACACTTTTTCAAACCTCCTTTTAAGGAGAATTTTTCATGTTTTCGACTTCCGATTTTTTTCAAAACTTCTCATAAATCAACCTTGCATTTCAAATCATTTTTCAAAACATTCCATCAAACTTGCATCTTTTACCATGATCGATCCGATTTAAGCGATGAAGCGATTTCGTCTTCTCTCAAATTTCGATTGATCATGGGCCTCCCTCGGTGTAAGTCCCAATTCTTTTATGTACATATGTAAATTTCCTTGTACATATTCAAAACATCTTTGTTAATATTCAAACATAAACAGATTTCTTTCGTTTGTTTCGTCCGTTTGTTTATACCCGATACCATTGGTATTGAAAGGAGCATTATTCCTTGTGAAAGCGCTTTCAAATCAATGGGCCTCCTTCAATGTAAGTCCCATAACATTCTTTTGTGTACATAATATTTTTTGTACATATCAAACTTTTCAAATAAACAAACAAAATTTATCGTACATGTCACGAGATACTTCTTTTATACTAAAATACAGAGACAACCGTGATAATACATTTTTCACTTCACTTGTGTATATTCAAATCAACATTTTCTCATACATAGCAGTTTCTTTTCAAAAACAAAACTTTTATGCACATAACACGGATACTTTTGAAAATACTTTTACGAGAAAAACTTGATCTTTCGTTTTTATACGTACATATACTTTGAATACCATTGGTATTGAAAGAAACATTATTCCTGTGAAAATACTTTCAAATCAATGGGCCTCCCTTATGGTGTAAGTCAACCCTCCTATGTACATCCATCTCGTACATAAATACGGCGTTCGTGTACATACTCATTTCCTCGTACCGAATCAAACTTGTAAATAATCAAGTTGCGCTCGTTTTTAGCGTTCGTTTCACAGACACTTGTTTATATTTCCTTCATAAACTCACGCAAATAAACATCATGCATCTGTTTATATTTCCTTCATAAACTCGTGAATACATATCACACACACACACTTGTTTATACAAGCTGTCTAATTATAACATAACAATTAGACTAATCAATAAGTTCCCCAGTATAGCCTCCGCTTGGGCTTTATACAAGACAATCAATCCCAGCAGGTTAGCCTCCACTTGGGCTTCATACAAGATAACTCATCCCCAATTGAGTTTAGCCTTCTCTTGGGCTTTGTACAAAGAAACTCTCCCCGCAGAGTTAGCCTCCGCTTAGGCTTCATATAAGACACACTCCCCTGTTGAGTTAGCCTCCTCTTGGGCTTCGTTCAAAAGAACTCCTTGTTGAGTTTAGCCTTCTCTTGGGCATCATACAATGAAAGGCGGAAATCTCTTAACAGCCTCCTATTGGGCTTCCAATACAAAGAATCACCCGCGCTAAGATAGAACCCTGAAAGGATGGTTTCCCGGTGAAATCACTTTCAAAATCCCCAGAGAGTAAAATTTCCCGGTGAAATTGCTCTTAATTCAGAAAAGGATGGTTTCTCGGTGAAATCCCTTTCCAATTGCCATACTACCTAGCTTCCTCTTGAGCTTCATACAAGGACCCTCGATGACCCTCGATGACCCTCGGAATTCCTCCTGTTGGGCTTACAATACAAGGACCCATGGGCTTCTTAAAAGCATCCCTTTAATCCAATCAATTTCTCCTCAAGATTTAGACATCTATCATCTCTATGGAAGAAGTATCTCATCTATCACATCACATACAGTCAAAAACTTTTCAAACTTTTTTTCAAACTCTTTTCAAACAAAAACATCTCTTAATTGTAAGTGGTAACGCTTGTACACTCAAGCAAAACACCTAATGCTTACAGTTAAAAGATTCAATCATCTTTTTCAAACATCTTTCTTAAACATGTAAGTGGTAACGCTTGTACACTCAAGTAAAACACCTAATACTTACGATGAAAGATTTTCAATCAAGCAAACTTTTCAAAAATGTATGTGATGAAATAGATTAGATACATTTTTCATTAAGATGACATTTGTCTGTCTCTTACTAACATCCCGTTGCTTCCACTAGCATAAGTGGGAACTACGATTGCTCTGACTTTCTCAACATCCTTTTGAGAATATGTAGGCACAAGGTCTCATCCTTGGCGAGCAAATTTCTATCTCTCTCAGACCAAACAAACCATAGAACCCTGTAGATCCGAGCTACAAATGCTCTGATTCCCACTAGGTGATATGTATGCAGAAGATCCACGGATCTTTGCGAGAAACACGACAATTTAATAAACAAACATATCAAATATATTCATATATAAAGCTGTAGATAACTACATATATTTAGGGTGCTCCATCTATTCCTTTATATAACAATCCCCTTACGAGAATCTCCCCGATGCGTTGTGTTTAGTTTGCGCTAGTCATTCGCATATCAATATCAATTGAGGGTATTTGACTTTCCCTTTTTCATAATCATTAAATCATCTTTCTTGTGTTGAAAATAATAAAGCTTGATGCTCGCGGCATCTTTATAAACAAATCAAAAGATTTAAATCGTTACGTGCCAGAGAATCCGAACTCACGTTCGCATCCCTCTAGCGCGTCACCTTTTAACGCGAACAGGAAAAATGGCGACTCTGCTGGGGACAACGCTGAAACTTTGATTTTCAAAAAAAGAAAAACGCGTTACTCTGTCCGAGAGCACCAAGCTTTTTATTTTCAAAAAGAAAAGAAAGGGGATAAGCTTTCATTGTTTTGCATATATCTGTTTTTTTATTGTGTGTTTCGCGATTTCATCTGATGGAAAGAAATCCTAACCCGGATTTAAGAAACATTTAAGATTTAGGTGGAGATATTAATACGTGAGCGGTTCAATGCTTTCGAAGTTAATATTTCCCGCTCGGTGGAGGTTATCTTGGGTGTATTGTGTTTAGCGGTAATTGCGAAAACTTGTATTTTCGAGAAACTTAAGAAGGAGTGGGCTGTAGAACACATAAACCATCACAGCCATTAGGATGTAGTGCGAGAGATTATTCAGGCGTAAGTCTAGAGTAATTGTCATGCGAGACTACGATCAGCGAGTTTCTCTTGAAAATTATTATTGGACACACGGTAATCCACAAATCCGATAATATTTCAAGAGGAGTGTTGAGCTGTATTATCGGTAGAACCCGTTTCACGGATGAATAAGCCCTTAGAACTTAACCACGTTGATTCTTATCGTTGGCTTCATGCTCGTGACTTGAGCAGCTTGACCGTGTGTATAACTACTAACCATGTTTGCCGCATTCATGCATTCATTCATTCATATAAAAAAAAAACTTTCTCTTCCATTTCCAAAGAATTTAGAGATTTTTTCTTTATAAAATATTTTAGGTTAGAGTGATGGGCGTCACGGGAAGATTCACCAAAGATACGAGTTTTAGAATTCGGCGTAGGAAAGTTGAAAGAGTTAGCATCCTTGGTAGAAGATCCCTCGGTTTGAGAAACGCTATGGAACTCTTTTAACTCTTTTGAGCATGCGTTGATGAAGGACTTCTCAAAACTTTCGTTCGATTCTACGATCGGTCTATCATTTGTTTCACTTTCACGACTATCGATTGATGCCTACTTTGGAAAATGCGTATCCTAGGTATTTGATGTCGGACAAAGTGCCTTTCAATGGTTTGGAAGCCATTCCCAAGTCATCGATCATTACAACAATGACTCACATAAAGAAATCGAGATAGACAAAACCTAACTACGAGAGGAAAACTCTTAGGGGTGACTTCAAAGTTCCTAATGGAGAAGGCTCTCAAATTTTAAAGTCGGTAGTATGGTAGCCTTTGAAGCCATTTGGCTCTACTCCTCTATGGATTGGTATTGTTTCCCAACGTCCCAAATTTCGTTGATATCAGCGCCATAAGGATCTTTCGATTGGAAATCGGTTCCCACTTTGCTTGGTGATACGTGCGTCTCTATTCATCATAGGAATCGTCAAGGAGATGGAATGATCATATGTTGTGTACCTCTGTTTTTCAAATGGATTGTCTCACACTTGCCTAAATCTCCTATCTTCATGAAAACAAAAGCAGTGGCATTGGTCCGAAGACTCATGTCTCTTACAAGCGACGATATCCATTGGTATACCTTAGCGAGACAATGAGATGGAAATCATTGAGGCTGTGGAGAATTTGCCAGCGTGCCCTCATTGATGCGAAAGGAGGAATCAACTACAACCCATTTCTAGCGAGGCGTCGGCTCGGATACTCAAACTCTAGTAAACCTTTTGGATTTCGGGTGAAGCTACTTCTACCATGAAGGAGAGGATTCCCGAGTTCAAGGCTAGGATGATCAAAGCTTGTCACATCCGAAGAAAGAAAAGGAAAGCAAAGGTGTAGCCATGAAACCTACACTTCTTGGGTAAAGAAAGAGCAAAGGAATTTCGAATGCCTTACGCTTATGAGGATCCCATGTTCTCAATCGCTCCCAATCAACAAATTTTCCGTCGGGCGTGGGAGAATACCAAGCCTTGACCAAAATAAGGTTTGAGAAAGAGGCTTTGGAAAACAAATTCCTTAAGGCTAACCTTGAGAATGAGAAGCTCAAGAAGCAAGTCAAAGATCATGAAAAGACGCTTTACTTCCGGGATGAATGGCTCATGGAGAAAGATGAGAAGATTCTCCGAAGGATGGCGAATCCGAAACGTCAAGAAAAGGAAGAAAGCTTGAGGAAATGACAACCGCGATCCGCTCCCACGAATGGAAGAGAGTCATCAGCAAGCTAAAAAGAAAGCGGGCGAAAGCTCGCTACGGAAGGAAATCACGAAGTTAAAGCTGCGGCAAGCCTTTGGATCTTCATCCGACGAAGGCGTTTAATTAGTTTAGTTTGTAATTTTTTTATCATTTATTTTATTGTATCATTTGTGTGAGCAATGCTCCAACAAAACAATTGTTGTAATCTTCTTTCATTAATCAATAAAATTCGTGTTTTCCATCCCAATATTTGCCAAGAAATATCTCTTTTAGCATAAATTCTTTGGAAATTTTTTCTTTACAATCATATTCATGCATCATACTTTGCATTTAAGTTTATTGTCTAGATTCTCATTTTTCCAGTCTCGCTTTTCCAGCTTGAACAGTTTGAATAGCTTGGACAACTTGGCGGTTTAACGGATCGTCAATGTCGCGTCTTAGAGTTTCTCGATTGCGTCCTGGCCCGACTCGAACATACGATACTAGATCAAAAGAAGGAAAGTAATGGAAGGATTTGAACAAGATAATGTTGAACTTCGTAGTACAGTGACAACACTACAAGAAGAAGTGGAGAGACTCACATCTTTGGTCAACTCATTGGCCACAGCGCAAAGTCTACAAGCCGCATCGAGCAGTCGAAATCAACCAGCAATTTCAGATGACACTACTACTCCGGTTTCAAGCATCGCACTAGTAGCTCACTCTTGATATGCGGAAGGATATTCATGGGGCATGCCTTTCAACTTTGGCATTGGAATTCGCCAACCGACTTCTCAAACAACCTCGCTTGAAATACCTACTTTGCAGCAAAGCTACTCCCATAGCGTGGAATAACTCTTCCACAAGTAACAATGCGGTTTCTCAACCAATCATGGCGAACTCGGCTTGGTAGTGCGCTACCATGGGCGAAGAAGTTCACCATACTCCTAGCAATAACACAATTCCGTGGCTCAATGGAAATCTCCGAGCGGCTCCACAAAATGCGACTAGAGATAAAAGCGATTCGGGAAAGAATTGTTTGGGAAAAGCGCCGAGATCTTTGCCTAGTTCCTCGCGTAAAATACCGCAAAATTCAAAGTCCCGACTTTGAAAAGTACAAAGGAATTCACTGTCCACAAAGCCATCTCACGATGTATGCCGAGAAAATGTCTACGTACAACGAAGATCACGTTCTGATTCATTACTTCGGGCGGTCTCACGGTGCCGCCTTGAAGTGGTACATGGGTTTAGACGCACGAATATCCGACATTCAATGATCTAGGTGAAGCCTTTGTCCGCAGATACAAGTTTAATTTGGATATGGCTCGATGAGACCAACTACGCTCCATGTCTCAAAAGGCGAGAGAGACATTCAAGGAATATCTTGTGATGGAGGAAGTTGCTGCCCAAGTTAACCCACCAATGGAAGAAAGGAGATGACTAAGGTATACTTGAATACTCTAGGCTCATTCTACTCTGACGAATGATCGCTAGTGCTCCTGAAATTTCACGAAATGGTAAGCATGGAATGCGGTTAGAAGAGGATTGAGCGGGCCTGACCAAAGAAGTAGGATCTTCTAGTGGAACTAGAAAAGTTGGAACTGGCTTTCCAAGGAAAAAGGAACATGACGTAGGAATGGTATCCCGAGGGAAACCACGTAATAATGTCATCAAACAACGACAGGTAGCTGCCATAGCACCCGCCGTCAACACAAATCCAAACACAGGAATTACTCCGCAATTTCAACAAAATCAACAAACTCAACAGCCTCGTCAACAGGATCAGCAGTTTAATAACCAAAATCGTACGCCTCGGGTCACTCAGTTCGACCCAATTCCAATGACATACACAGAACTTTACCCTGCCCTGATAGGAAAGAATCTAATACAGACAAGGTCACCACCTCCGGTTCCAGAAAAATTACCATGGTGGTACAAAACAGACGCATCTTGCCCTTTTCACCAAGGGGCACTAGGCCATGACCTTGAACATTGTATAGCATTAAAGGCAGAAGTGCAAAGATTAGTGAGGACTAATCTTCTTTCCTTCAAAAGTACAAGCCCAAACGTGCAAGCCAATCCGCTTCCCAGTCACAGCGGACATTCAGTAAGTTTAATACTGAGAAATACCGACAAGTATCTTGTCACAAACGTAAACCTGATCAAAGGAAATTTGGTGCGTCTCCATGAAACATACAGTCCAATGAGCACCTTCACTAAGCATGATTATGCAGCCTGCGACATATGCTTCAAAAGTCTTCGAGGGTGTCCCACCATAAGAGCAGACATTCAATATTTGCTAGACATCGACTGCAAATTCTGAAGAGAGATGACCATGGCGTAAATCGGTGCATTTTCATGAGCTTTTAGTCTAAGATATCAACTCGGAAAATCCCGAAGTTAACGTTGTAACCATTGAGGATGATGAAGACGATCCCTCCGAAGAGTGGAGCACTTATTTAAACACCACGGTATGTGTGTGAGAGGAATCATATCGCGTGATCAGTTCAAAGGCATGTCCTTGCAGCAACATAAAAATCCACCAGTCCCTGCTGAAATATGGGATACCTTGGGAGAACCAAGCGGTAAATTCGACTACATGGTGAAATACCTTTGCGAGCTCGAAGATCGGATCGAAGATATCCGACCAGCGGATGGGGTGATGACTTTGAATACCCTAGTCAAACAGAAGAGGTATACTCGTCTTCTCAACCTAATCAACAGATCGAGATCCCAAATGAAGATCTCTGCTTGAACACATCTGTGGAATTCACCAAGCCAGATCCTGGTTATCATTACATCAACATGATCGCGAAGATCAAAGTCGACTCGGGGATACGATGCGGAAAGTGGCCGACGAGTCTCTTCACTCGGAGGCTGGAAGGTACATCCCGAATTCAACACAAAGAGCACGGGAAGTACATGTTACATCTCATACTTCCGATCATTAATCAAAAGATTGCTTGACACAAAGGCAAGGGCCATCGTCCGAGTCTTCAAAGCACCTCGACCGACAACCAAAGTCTACTCAAGGGTTAAACCAAAGGAAAATTACCCGAGTACCTCGACTTCCAAGGAGTTCGTCACTACTGGAAACCCGTTGAAGTCAAGACTAATGTTCATAGCTCTAAGTAGTTTATTTTCGCTTTTGTTTTGAACTCTCACTTCGCCCAGAGTGAAGAGATGTTTTATAGGGTTTTAGCTTTTAAATAAATTTCTCTTTGTCTTGCCCAAGACGAATGAGTTTGTATTTTAGGGCCCTGTTCATATTGTGAATCATAAATAAAACGCGTTGTTTTGATTCCACATTCTGTGTTTATTTTCATTTTTACCCTTTTAAAATGATAATCCTAAAAACACAACAAAAAAAAATCAAAAAAAATATATAATCTGTATACACTTTCACATTAACTTTTTCAAAAAAAAAAAAAAAATTTTTTTTTAATCAAGCATAAATCAAAATTTGCAGATTAAACAAATGGACAAATCCATTGAAAGCAATAACTCTATGCTCTCTCCCAACTTTGAAATCCCCTGTGAAGTCGTCGAGGAAGAAATTGAAGAAGAGATCCTTGATGAAATTTCTCGACTGCCCAAATGGGCATGCAATGTCCAGGAAAATCTTGAGAGCAGGATACTATTGGATAACGATGGAATCCGATTGCTGCAAACACGTCAAAACATGTCACAAGTGCAGGTCTACGCAGATAAGATCCATGTGCCACCGACTCTACTCAACGTTCTCTCCTCTCCGTGGCCTTTCTCCATGTGGGGCATTGACATGATTGGAATGATTGAACCAAAAGCGTCCAACGGACATCGCTTCATTCTAGTGGCCATTGACTACTTTACCAAATGGGTCGAAGCAGCATCTTACGCCAATGTCACCAGACAAGTGGTTGTGAGGTTCATCAAGAACAACCTCATTTGCCGATCACGAATTCCAAGTAAGATCATTCTTGACAATGGATCTAACTTAAACAACAAAATGATGAAAGAGCGTGTGAGGAATTCAAGATCGAGCATCATAACTCGTCTCCTTACCGGCCAAAATGAGCAGGCGCCGTTGAAGCGCCAACAAGAACATCAAGAAGATTGTCCGAAGATGGTCATCACCTACAAGGCCTGCAATCTGCCATTTGCTCATGGGTATCGTGCTTGATCGCACTTCAACAACTCCTTTTTCTCGGTATCGGCATGGGCGGTGCTCGTAGAAGTTGAGATCCCATCAATGAGTTCTCATGGAAACCAAGTTATCGAGGCGAATGGTGTCAAAGCGATCGATCGGTGAACTTAATTGAAGAAAAGCGCTGACCGCTCGTGTCATGGACAACTCTATCAAAAAGAATGAAGAAAGCTT
Organism: Vicia sativa; assembly: GCA_021764765.1. Classification (NCBI taxonomy): domain Eukaryota; kingdom Viridiplantae; phylum Streptophyta; class Magnoliopsida; order Fabales; family Fabaceae; genus Vicia; species Vicia sativa. Next base: position 208,506,365 of record CM038796.1, read on the forward strand.
TCGACAAAAGGTCCGACCTCGTGAATTCCGAGAAGGCGACCTTGTGCTTAAAATTCTTTCTTTTCAAAGCAGATTCTGGGGCAAATGGACTCCTAATTACGAAGGCCCATACATCGTCAAAAGAAGCTTTTACGCGGTTCTATGATTCTCACAACCATGGGACGATGAACTCCCACATCTGTGAATCTTGGCGATCAAAAATACTTTGTCTAAAAAATAAAACAGCTCGGTAAGTCGAAAACCCAAAAGGCGGCTTAGGCAAAAGCGTCTTGGTGGATTGAAAACACGAAAAGCGATCAGGCAAAAATTAGAGACAATAAACAGAAAATATCCTGATAGATTGAAAACCTGAAAAGGCAATCTAGGCAAAAGCAAGGATACAAAAAAAAATGACAAAGTAACTGCAGTCAGTCTGTATTTTGTCCATTTGAAGAATCTTCCATCAACGGATCTTCAATCAACTTTTACGAAGCAACAAACACAGTTGGGATTCAAAGTTGTAGGGATAATAGTGGTTATTTACTTTCAATGTAGCCTTTTCCCAATAAATTATCATTTCCAACTTTTGTAAATAATCCATGGAATCACGCCTTTGGCTGATTACCATTCTATCAATAAATTTGAGCCTTGTGCCTTTTGTTTGCAATTCCTACTTTATTCTGTTTTGCAAAATAACGCTTTTTATTGTGAAAATCACTTTTTGAAACTAAAATGTTTTAAATGAATTTTTACTTCAAAATTTTGAAACAAAAGCAAAAATTTTCCTTTGAGCTATGAACACGGAAAGAACTTCAACAGTTTCTCCGAAAGTGTCTCGATCTCCGAAGGATAAAACAAGCTACTGATCTTCTCCTCAAGAAATCATCAAGGACTGTATTCTTATCCAAAAGAATCCCGACCAAGTTGCCAATGAAATGCCTTCTTACGAAAGTTTAAAGCATGCAACTCAAATTCTTCATTAGTGAACCTCTGCATCATTCTGCAATTTTCACCAAGTATTTGTTCGAGCTGTGCTGGTCCTTTTCCCAAATATCCTCTTTAAGTGTTTTTGTCAAAGTATTGTTAGCATGCATATAACATTCATGACATTCATACATAATAGCATCATTCATTGCATTTTTTTGCATCTCTCCAAAATGTTTGCTTCCAAATCACTGGTGTAAATCTTACTTACTCATGTGAGTACAAGTCTGTCCCCAGTAGAATATCTCCAAACAGAAAAGACACTTTTTTTTTCTTCTTCCCCAACGGAGTATTCCCAAACAGAAAGGATACATCTTTCTTTTTTCCCGGACAAAGTCCCCAAGCAGAGAAATACATTTTCTTCTCTCTATCACATTCCCTAGCTGAGGTTATCCCTCATTAGGAACAATGTCTTAATTAACTTCTTTCTTTCCAGTTCATTCCTGGATAGAACACTGTCTGTCATTCACAAAGCTGAATATACAGCAAAATGTTCAAAGATTTACCTTGTTATAGTTATCACTTTGCTGATAATTGGTAATATCTTTAAAAATTCATTTGAGTTCTGTTTCTCTCACTGTCTGTCATTCACAAAGCTGAATATACAGCAAAATTTTCAAAGATTTACCTTGTTATAGTTATCACTTCACTGATAATTGGTAATATCTTCAAAAATTCATTACCATGAACTATCACAAGGCTGATAATTGGTAATATCTTTTTCACTTACCTTAAACATTGTCACGAGGCTGACAGAAGGTAATTTATCCGTTTCCCAAAAACGAAACGGATATTCACATATGTTGTGAATCATTCTTTCCCCAACAGGAACGTATCCACAAATTTGTTTTCCTGTCATGTTTTTCTATGGATAAAACTTCTTGCAATCATTTTTGCATCATCCGCATTTTTGGTATCTTAGGTCCAAATTTGCGTATTCCGATATTTAAGTCTCTTTACACCTATCAAAACAAAGATATTCATCTTCATCTCTCAGGTTAAAGAAACTTAAATAGGGGCATCTGTCATACCCCAAATTTTGACCTAATATACCACCTTGCATTTGCATCATTGCATAACTAACAATTCAGACAGCATTAATCGGGTGTAGCATTCACAGGTCAAAATTAGGGTTTCATCAGATTTTCATCTGATTCAAGAGCCAATCAATTAGGATTTGAGATTTTCTCATCTCATTTGATCTATCTTGATCAAATCATCAACTTCAGATCATCAGATATCAAATTTTCTCACAGAACAATCGAGGATCGACCAATTAGGGTTTTAATCGGGCATGAGAATTCTCTGACTTTTTGAGCAAGAAATAACTTTTTTGGATAGAGATTGGTCATCACATCTTAGATATAACCTCTTGACCTAATTTCTGAATTCAAATCATCACGAGTTCACGGAATTCATCGATCGTTTCGAAACATCGATGAAATTTCATCTGCAGAAAAGTCAAACTTTGACTTTTGGTCAAATTTTCAAAACAAAACTTTTCCATCATCAAAATACTTCAAATGATCCATCTTGATCATAAAAAAATCAAGAATTTGAAAAAGTCAACAAAAAGTCAAAATTTTCTATACTTAGAAAAATTTCTAAGTGTTGAAATTGCTTACGTTTTTCAAACTTCAAGCCATTTTTCACCTAGTTCCAATTGGAATTTGAAAAACTCAAAACATGAAAGTTGTAGATCATGGAAAAATATTTCCAAAATGTCCAAGAACTCTCAAATCCATGGGTCTAGCTACACTTTTGAATTTGAAATTTAGAGCTCCAAAATCCATAATTTTCAAGTACAAACTTGTAAAATTATAGGTCATTTTGTGTTTTTCATTTAAACCACTTGCCACCTTGCCAAATTGAGTCATCAAACTGATAAACATCAGTGAAAGTGATGATTGAAGATTGGATCAAGTTTGGATAAATTCACACATGGTAAAAAGGAAGGTTCCTTTTGCTTTACAAATGACAATCTTGCCCTCTAAGCTTTCTTTGAATATCCAAATGCCATGGACATTTGCCTAACATTCGAGCCTATTTGTCTATAAAAGGATCATAGTTCAAGCTTCAATCAACACCAAAATCAATACACAAATCCATGCTTTTCTTCTTTTCTTGAAAATCAAGTATCATAGAGCAAAATTGCCAAACATAGCATTTTTGAAAATCCAATGGAAACATGATGAACATTGGTGTCCAACATGTTCCATAATCATTAAAAAACTTGTTCCAAACTTAAAATCAACCTGTACTAAGCTAAAAATCATTTTGTATTTTTTCAAACTTGTACAAACTGCCATAGCAATCGAAATTGGAGTTTGGTTTGATTCCTTGAAGTTTTGATCATCCATACACCTTCCATAAACATCATAGGAGTGATCCAAAACAAGAACAACAAATTGTAACACCATTAACACGATTTCTAGATTTCATTTTTGAGTGTATGCAGGTTGACTTGTGTAGCTCGATTCAAGCAAGTTCAGAGCAAGCAGGCTATCCATAGAGCATCCTTACATGCCGTTGGAGCTTAATCAATCAAGAAACAGCAACTGGAAACACGTTTGCATCGAATTCGATCTTCACTTTTCCAGGTATGAACACGAGTTTGGTTCTCATGATTCTTTGAATCTTTTGACAAAAACTCTTGGCCATTCTCTTTCTGCACTTAACACGAACATTAGCCCTCAATAAAATCAAACGATAATCCAACATACGCGATTTAATTTGAGATTTTCAGTTTAGGGTTCTTCGTGTTCTTCGAAACCAAAATCACGTTAGGCTTAAAATAAATGAAATTAACATATGCCATCATGTTCGTGATGAAAAACCGACCAAGTTTGGTTTTTATTTCATTCAATTTGGTTGAGAAACAAGGATTACAGCATGAGTTGAAGAATCTGGGAATCAAACCATGAAGAACATGATACGCGTGTGTTCTTGGTGTTCTTCATTTTTAAAAATTCAAATAGTCCAACATGATATCAACGCGTGTCATTTTCCACTAACACATCCCAGCACGTTTGGTCTAGTGGTTCCTGGCTTGCCTTTAAGTCTTTCTGACACGCGTCCCACTCAATGGTCATGGGTTCAACACCCATCAGGACCACTTTTTTTCACTCTTTTTTCACAAAACTTCAATATTTTCATGTTTTTCTTAAAACTTTCACAATTTTTTTGACCAATCAAAACTTCTCATTTTGAGATGATTTTTTAAACACTTGTCAATAAATACATCTATTTTGTGATAGTGCAAAAATTTTCAGAAAAAAACTTTCATCTGATTAAATTTTAATCGAGCCGAAAACAACGTTCTGAACACTTTTTCAAACCTCCTTTTAAGGAGAATTTTTCATGTTTTCGACTTCCGATTTTTTTCAAAACTTCTCATAAATCAACCTTGCATTTCAAATCATTTTTCAAAACATTCCATCAAACTTGCATCTTTTTACCATGATCGATCCGATTTAAACGATGAAACTGATTTCGTCTTCTCTCAAATTTCTCGATTGATCATGGGCCTCCCTTACGGTGTAAGTCCCAATTCTTTTATGTACATATGTAAATTTCCTTGTACATATTCAAAACATCTTTGTTAATATTCAAACATAAACAGATTTCTTTCGTTTGTTTTCGTCCGTTTGTTTATACACCGATACCATTGGTATTGAAAGGAGCATTATTCCTTGTGAAACTGCTTTCAAATCAATGGGCCTCCTTCACGGTGTAAGTCCCATAACATTCTTTTGTGTACATAATATTTTTTTGTACATATCAAACTTTTTTCAAATAAACAAACAAAATTTATCTGTACATAATACAGATACTTCTTTTATACTAAAATACAGACAAACCGTGATCGTCTGTTTTCACTTCACTTGTGTATATTCAAATCAACATTTTTCTCATACATAAACAGTTTCTTTTCAAAAACAAAACTTTTATCTGTACATAACACAGATACTTTTTGAAAATACTTTTACAGAAAAACTTCGATCTTTCGTTTTTTATCTGTACATATACACTGAATACCATTGGTATTGAAAGAAACATTATTCCCTGTGAAAATACTTTCAAATCAATGGGCCTCCCTTATGGTGTAAGTCCCAACCCTCCTATGTACATCCATCTTTCTCTGTACATAAATACGCGTTCGTGTACATACTCATTTCCTCGTACACAGATCAAACTTGTAAATAATCAAGTTGCGCTCGTTTTTAAACGTTCGTTTCACAGACACTTGTTTATATTTCCTTCATAAACTCCTGCAAATAAACATCATGCATCTGTTTATATTTCCTTCATAAACTCCTGTGAATACATATCACACACACACACTTGTTTATACAACTGTCTAATTATAACATAACAATTAGACTAATCAATAAGTTCCCCACAGTATAGCCTCCGCTTGGGCTTTATACAAGACAATCAATCCCCAGCATGGGTTAGCCTCCACTTGGGCTTCATACAAGATAACTCATCCCCAATTGAGTTTAGCCTTCTCTTGGGCTTTGTACAAAGAAACTCTCCCCGCAGAGTTAGCCTCCGCTTAGGCTTCATATAAGACACACTCCCCTGTTGAGTTAGCCTCCTCTTGGGCTTCGTTCAAAAGAACTCCTTGTTGAGTTTAGCCTTCTCTTGGGCATCATACAATGAAAGAGACAGGAAATCTCTTAACAGCCTCCTATTGGGCTTCCAATACAAAGAATCACCCGCGCTAAGATAGAACCCTGAAAGGATGGTTTCCCGGTGAAATCACTTTCAAAATCCCCAGAGAGTAAAATTTCCCGGTGAAATTGCTCTTAATTCAGAAAAGGATGGTTTCTCGGTGAAATCCCTTTCCAGCCAAAGCCAGCCATACCCTATAGCTTCCTCTTGAGCTTCATACAAGGACCCTCGATGACCCTCGATGACCCTCGGAATTCCTCCTGTTGGGCTTACAATACAAGGACCCATGGGCTTCTTAAAAGCATCCCTTTAATCCAATCAATTTCTCCTCAAGATTTAGACATCTATCATCTCTATGGAAGAAGTATCTCATCTATCACATCACATCTGTCAAAAACTTTTCAAACTTTTTCAAACTCTTTTCAAACAAAACATCTCTTAATTGTAAGTGGTAGCGCTTGTACACTCAAGCAAAACACCTAATGCTTACAGTTAAAAGATTCAATCATCTTTTCAAACATCTTTCTTAAACATGTAAGTGGTAGCGCTTGTACACTCAAGTAAAACACCTAATACTTACGATGAAAGATTTTCAATCAAGCAAACTTTTCAAAATGTATGTGATGAAATAGATTAGATACATTTTCATTAAGATGACATTTATGCATCTCTTACTAACATCCGTTGCTTCCACTAGCATAAGTGGGAACTACGATTGCTCGACTTTCTCAACATCCTTTTGAGAATACGTGAGCTGGTCTCATCCTTGGCGAGCAAATTTCTATCTCTCTCGGACCAAACAAACCATAGAACCACAGTAGATCCGAGCTACAAATGCTCGATTCCCACTAGGGGATATGTATGCGAGAAGATCCACAGATCTTTGCACACATAATAATAAACACTAGAATCCCACCTAAATCGTTTCTTAAAATCCCGGAGAAACTTTCCCAATCTTAGAAATAGCAATTTAAAACACACAAACATATCAAATATATTCATATATAAAAATAGATAACTACATATATTTAGGGTTCTCCATCTATTCCTTTATATAACAATCCCCTTACTAAGAATCTCCCCATGCGTTGTGTCTAGTTTGCGCTAGTCATTCGCATATCAATATCAATTGAGGGTATTTGTTTCCCCTTTTCATAATCATTAAATCATCTTTCTTGTGTTGAAAATAATAAAGCTTGATGCTCGCGGCATCTTTATAAACAAATCAAAAGATTTAAATCGTTACGTGCTAGAGAATCCGATCTCACGTACGCATCCCTCTAGCGCGTCACCTTTTAACGCGAACAGATCCTTGCTAGGATCCCCATTGTTTGGCCTATTTCCCCGTGAATTCGTCTTCGATCGACGATTTTACCATTCCATATATCTTTTCCCGGTGAGTCGCTCGGTCGGTCTCATTCTTGCGTATGTCTAATATCCTTACGACATATGCTCCTATATGTTCAATATCCTTACCGAACATGTATATTCGATCTTTATGTGTCCAATATCCTTACCGGGCATATATATTTCGAAACCTTTGTTAGAGTCGTCTTCGGTCGGTCTCTTTCTGGTGTATGTCTAATATCCTTACGACATATGCTCCCTATGTGTTCAATATCCTTACGAACATGTATATTCGATCTTTATGTGTCCAATATCCTTACGGGCATATATATTTGAAACCTTTGTTAGAGTCGTCTTGATCGGTCTCTTTCGGTGTATGTCTAATATCCTTACGACATATGCTCCTATATGTTTCAATATCCTTACCGAACATGTATATTCGATTTTTATGTGTCCAATATCCTTACGGGCATATATATTTGAAACCTTTGTTAGAGTCGTCTTGATCGGTCTCTTTCCGTGTATGTCTAATATCCTTACGACATATGCTCCTATATGTGTTTAATGTCCTTACCGAACATGTATATTCGATCTTTATGTGTCCATATCCTTCTGGGCATGTATATTTGAAACCTTTGTTAGAGTCGTCTTGATTGGTCTCTTTCCGGTGTATGTCTAATATCCTTACGACATATGCTCCATATATGTGTTCATTATCCTTGCCGAACATGTATATTCGATCTTTATGTGTCCAATATCCTTAGGGCATGTATATTTGAAACCTTTGTTAGAGTCGTCTTGATCGGTCTCTTTCGGTGTATGTCTAATATCCTTACGACATATGCTCCTATATGTGTTCAATATCCTTACCGAACATGTATATTCGATCTTTATGTGTCCAATATCCTTACAGGGCATATATATTTGAAACCTTTGTTAGAGTCGTCTTGATCGGTCTCTTTCGGTGTATGTCTAATATCCTTACGACATATGCTCCTATATGTGTTCAATATCCTTACCGAACATGTATATTCGATCTTTATGTGTCCAATATCCTTACGGGCATATATATTTGAAACCTTTGTTAGAGTCGTCTTGATCGGTCTCTTTACGGTGTATGTCTAATATCCTTACGACATATGCTCCTATATGTGTTCAATATCCTTACCGAACATGTATATTCGATTTTATGTGTCCAATAACCTTCAGGGCATGTATATTTGAAACCTTTGTTAGAGTCGTCTTGGTCGGTCTCTTTCGGTGTATGTCTAATATCCTTACGACATATGCTCCTATGTGTTCAATATCCTTACCGAACATGTATATTCGATCTTTATGTGTCCAATATCCTTACTGGGCATATATATTTCAAAACCTTTGTTAGAGTCTTCTTGATCGGTCTCTTTCGGTGTATGTCTAATATCCTTACGACATATGCTCCTATATGTGTTCAATATCCTTACCGAACATGTATATTCGATCTTTATGTGTCCAATATCCTTAGGGCATATATATTTGAAACCTTTGTTAGAGTCGTCTTGATCGGTCTCTTTACGGTGTATGTCTAATATCCTTACGACATATGCTCTATATGTGTTCAATATCCTTACCGAACATATATATTCGATCTTTATGTGTCCAATATCCTTAGGGCATGTATATTTGAAACCTTTGTTAGAGTCGTCTTGATCGGTCTTTTCGGTGTATGTCTAATATCCTTACGACATATGCTCCTATGTGTTCAATATCCTTACCGAACATGTATATTCGATCTTTATGTGTCCAATATCCTTACCGGGCATGTATATTTCGAAACCTTTGTTAGAGTCGTCTTCGGTCGATCTCTTTTTGGTGTATGTCTAATATCCTTACCTGACATATGCTCCCTATATGTGTTCAATATCCTTACCGAACATGTATATTCGATTTTTATGTGTCCAATATCCTTACGGGCATATATATTTGAAACCTTTGTTAGAGTCGTCTTGATCGATCTCTTTTGGTGTATGTCTAATATCCTTACGACATATGCTCTATATGTTCAATATCCTTACCGAACATGTATATTCGATTTTATGTCCAATATCCTTAGGGCATATATATTTGAAACCTTTGTTAGAGTCGTCTTGATCGGTCTCTTTCGGTGTATGTCTAATATCCTTACGACATATGCTCTATATGTTTAATATCCTTACCGAACATGTATATTCGATCTTTATGTGTCCAATATCCTTACGGGCATGTATATTTGAAACCTTTGTTAGAGTCGTCTTGATCGGTCTCTTTCCGATTATGTCTAATATCCTTACGACATATGCTCCATATATGTGTTCATTATCCTTGCGAACATGTATATTCGATCTTTATGTGTCCAATATCCTTCGGGCATGTATATTTGAAACCTTTGTTAGAGTCGTCTTGATCGGTCTCTTTCGGTGTATGTCTAATATCCTTACGACATATGCTCCTATATGTGTTCAATATCCTTACCGAACATGTATATTCGATCTTTATGTGTCCAATATCCTTACAGGGCATATATATTTGAAACCTTTGTTAGAGTCGTCTTGATCGGTCTCTTTCGGTGTATGTCTAATATCCTTACGACATATGCTCCCTATGTGTTCAATATCCTTACCGAACATGTATATTCGATTTTATGTGTCCAATAACCTTCGGGCATGTATATTTGAAACCTTTGTTAGAGTCGTCTTGATCGGTCTCTTTACGGTGTATGTCTAATATCCTTACGACATATGCTCCTATATGTGTTCAATATCCTTACGAACATGTATATTCGATCTTTATGTGTCCAATATCCTTACGGGCATATATATTTGAAACCTTTGTTAGAGTCTTCTTGATCGGTCTCTTTCGGTGTATGTCTAATATCCTTACGACATATGCTCCTATGTGTTCAATATCCTTACGAACATGTATATTCGATCTTTATGTGTCCAATATCCTTATCCGGAATATATTTGAAACCTTTGTTAGAGTCGTCTTGATCGGTCTCTTTCCGGTGTATGTCTAATATCCTTACGACATATGCTCCTATATGTGTTCAATATCCTTACCGAACATGTATATTCGATATTTATGTGTCCATATCCTTCCGGGCATTTATATTTGAAACCTTTGTTAGAGTCTTCTTGATCGGTCTCTTTCGGTGTATGTCTAATATCCTTACGACATATGCTCCTATATGTGTTCAATATCCTTACCGAACATGTATATTCGATCTTTATGTGTTATCCTTAGTCTTCTGGTCCTTACGACATATGCTCCTATATGTATTCAATATCCTTACCGAACATGTATATTCGATCTTTATGTGTCCAATATCCTTAGGGCATGTATATTTGAAACCTTTGTTAGAGTCGTCTTGATCGGTCTCTTTCGGTGTATGTCTAATATCCTTACGACATATGCTTCCTATGTGTTCAATATCCTTACCGAACATGTATATTCGATCTTTATGTGTCCAATATCCTTATCCGGATATATATTTGAAACCTTTGTTAGAGTCGTCTTGATCGGTCTCTTTCGGTGTATGTCTAATATCCTTACGACATATGCTCCCTATATGTGTTCAATATCCTTACGAACATGTATATTCGATCTTTATGTGTCCAATATCCTTACGGGCATATATATTTGAAACCTTTGTTAGAGTCTTCTTGATTGGTCTCTTTCGGTGTATGTCTAATATCCTTACGACATATGCTCCTATATGTGTTCAATATCCTTACCGAACATGTATATTCGATCTTTATGTGTCCAATATCCTTCAGGGCATATATATTTGAAACCTTTGTTAGAGTCGTCTTGATCGGTCTCTTTCGGTGTATGTCTAATATCCTTACGACATATGCTCCTATATGTGTTCAATATCCTTACCGAACATGTATATTCGATCTTTATGTGTCCAATATCCTTACGGGCATGTATATTTGAAACCTTTGTTAGAGTCGTCTTCGGTCGGTCTCTTTCCGGTGTATGTCTAATATCCTTACCTGACATATGCTTCCTATATGTGTTCAATATCCTTACCGAACATGTATATTCGATCTTTATGTGTCCAATATCCTTATCCGGAATATATATTTCGAAACCTTTGTTAGAGTCGTCTTCGGTCGGTCTCTTTCCGGTGTATGTCTAATATCCTTACCTGACATATGCTCCCTATATGTGTTCAATATCCTTACCGAACATGTATATTCGATCTTTATGTGTCCAATATCCTTACCGGGCATATATATTTCGAAACCTTTGTTAGAGTCTTCTTCGGTCGGTCTCTTTCTGGTGTATGTCTAATATCCTTACCTGACATATGCTCCCTATATATGTTCAATATCCTTACCGAACATGTATATTCGATCTTTATGTGTCAATATCCTTCTAGGCATATATATTTGAAACCTTTGTTAGAGTCGTCTTGATCGGTCTCTTTCGGTGTATGTCTAATATCCTTACGACATATGCTCTCTATATGTTTCAATATCCTTACCGAACATGTATATTCGATCTTTATGTGTCCAATATCCTTACGGGCATATATTTTGAAACCTTTGTTAGAGTCGTCTTGATCGGTCTCTTTCGGTGTATGTCTAATATCCTTACGACATAGGCTCCTATATGTGTTCAATATCCTTCCCGAACATGTATATTCGATCTTTATGTGTCAATAACCTTCTGGGCATGTATATTTGAAACCTTTGTTAGAGTCGTCTTGATTGGTCTCTTTCGGTGAATGTCTAATATCCTTACGACATATGCTCCTATATGTGTTCAATATCCTTACGAACATGTATATTCGATCTTTATGTGTCCAATATCCTTATCCGAATATATATTTGAAACCTTTGTTAAGTCGTCTTGATCGGTCTCTTTCGGTGTATGTCTAATATCCTTACGACATATGCTTTATGTATATTCGATCTATTGTGTCCAATATCCTTACATATATATTTGAAACCTTTGTTAGAGTCTTCTTGATCGGTCTCTTTCGGTGTATGTCTAATATCCTTACGACATATGCTCCTATATGTGATCAATATCCTTACCGAACATGTATATTCGATCTTTATGTGTCCAATATCCTTACGGGCATATATATTTGAAACCTTTGTTAGAGTCGTCTTGATCGGTCTCTTTCGGTGTATGTCTAATATCCTTACGACATATGCTCTATATGTGTTCAATATCCTTACCGAACATGTATATTCGATCTTTATGTGTCCAATATCCTTCGGGCATGTATATTTGAAACCTTTGTTAGAGTCGTCTTGATCGGTCTCTTTCGGGTGTCTAATATCCTTACGACATATGCTTCCTATATGTGTTCAATATCCTTACCGAACATGTATATTCGATCTTTATGTGTCCAATATCCTTATCCAGGAATATATTTGAAACCTTTGTTAGAGTCGTCTTGATCGGGTCTCTTTCCGGTGTATGTCTAATATCCTTACGACATATGCTCTATATGTGTTCAATATCCTTACCGAACATGTATATTCGATCTTTATGTGTCCAATATCCTTACGGGCATATATATTTGAAACCTTTGTTAGAGTCTTCTTGATCGGTCTCTTTCGGTGTATGTCTAATATCCTTACGACATATGCTCCTATATGTGTTCAATATCCTTACCGAACATGTATATTCGATCTTTATGTCCAATATCCTTACGGGCATATATATTTGAAACCTTTGTTAGAGTCGTCTTGATCGGTCTCTTTCGGTGTATGTCTAATATCCTTACGACATATGCTCCCTATATGTGTTCAATATCCTTACCGAACATGTATATTCGATCTTTATGTGTCCAATATCCTTACCGGGCATATATATTTCGAAACCTTTGTTAGAGTCGTCTTCGGTCGGTCTCTTTCCGGTGTATGTCTAATATCCTTACCTGACATAGGCTCCCTATATGTGTTCAATATCCTTCCCGAACATGTATATTCGATCTTTATGTGTCCAATAACCTTACCGGGCATGTATATTTGAAACCTTTGTTAGAGTCGTCTTGATCGGTCTCTTTCGGTGAATGTCTAATATCCTTACGACATATGCTCCTATATGTGTTCAATATCCTTACCGAACATGTATATTCGATCTTTATGTGTCCAATATCCTTACGGGCATATATATTTGAAACCTTTGTTAGAGTCGTCTTGATCGGTCTCTTTCGGTGTATGTCTAATATCCTTACGACATATGCTCCTATATGTGTTCAATATCCTTACCGAACATGTATATTCGATCTTTATGTGTCCATATCCTTACTGGGCATGTATATTTGAAACCTTTGTTAGAGTCGTCTTGATCGGTCTCTTTCGGTGTATGTCTAATATCCTTACGACATATGCTTCCTATGTGTTCAATATCCTTACGAACATGTATATTCGATCTTTATGTGTCAATATCCTTATCGGGAATATATATTTGAAACCTTTGTTAGAGTCGTCTTGATCGGTCTCTTTCGGTGTATGTCTAATATCCTTACGACATATGCTCTATATGTGTTCAATATCCTTACGAACATGTATATTCGATCTTTATGTGTCCAATATCCTTACGGGCATATATATTTGAAACCTTTGTTAGAGTCGTCTTGATCGGTCTCTTTCGGTGTATGTCTAATATCCTTACGACATATGCTCCTATGTGTTCAATATCCTTACGAACATGTATATTCGATCTTTATGTGTCCAATATCCTTCCGGGCATATATATTTGAAACCTTTGTTAGAGTCTTCTTGATCGGTCTCTTTCGGTGTATGTCTAATATCCTTACGACATATGCTCCTATATGTGTTCAATATCCTTACGAACATGTATATTCGATCTTTATGTGTCCAATATCCTTCTGGGCATATATATTTGAAACCTTTGTTAGAGTCGTCTTGATCGGTCTCTTTACGGTGTATGTCTAATATCCTTACGACATATGCTCCTATATGTGTTCAATATCCTTACCGAACATGTATATTCGATCTTTATGTGTCCAATATCCTTATCCGAATATATTTGAAACCTTTGTTAGAGTCGTCTTGATCGGTCTCTTTCGGTGTATGTCTAATATCCTTACGACATATGCTCCTATATGTGTTCAATATCCTTACGAACATGTATATTCGATCTTTATGTGTCCAATATCCTTACAGGCATATATATTTGAAACCTTTGTTAGAGTCGTCTTGATCGGTCTCTTTCGGTGTATGTCTAATATCCTTACGACATATGCTCCTATGTATTCAATATCCTTCCGAACATGTATATTCGATCTTTATGTGTCCAATATCCTTACCGGGCATATATATTTGAAACCTTTGTTAGAGTCTTCTTGATCGGTCTCTTTCGGTGTGTCTAATATCCTTACGACATATGCTCCTATATGTGTTCAATATCCTTACCGAACATGTATATTCGATCTTTATGTGTCCATATCCTTACGGGCATATATATTTGAAACCTTTGTTAGAGTCGTCTTGATCGGTCTCTTTCGGTGTATGTCTAATATCCTTACGACATATGCTCCTATATGTGTTCAATATCCTTACCGAACATGTATATTCGATCTTTATGTGTCCAATATCCTTAGGGCATATATATTTGAAACCTTTGTTAGAGTCGTCTTGATCGGTCTCTTTCGGTGTATGTCTAATATCCTTACGACATATGCTCCTATATGTGTTCAATATCCTTCCGAACATGTATATTCGATCTTTATGTGTCCAATAACCTTCTGGGCATGTATATTTGAAACCTTTGTTAGAGTCGTCTTGATCGGTCTCTTTCGGTGAATGTCTAATATCCTTACGACATATGCTCCTATATGTGTTCAATATCCTTACCGAACATGTATATTCGATCTTTATGTGTCCAATATCCTTCTGGGCATATATATTTGAAACCTTTGTTAGAGTCGTCTTGATTGGTCTCTTTACGGTGTATGTCTAATATCCTTACGACATATGCTCCTATATGTGTTCAATATCCTTACCGAACATGTATATTCGATCTTTATGTGTCCAATATCCTTACGGGCATGTATATTTGAAACCTTTGTTAGAGTCGTCTTGATCGGTCTCTTTCGGTGTATGTCTAATATCCTTACGACATATGCTTCTATATGTGTTCAATATCCTTACCGAACATGTATATTCGATCTTTATGTGTCCAATATCCTTATCCGAATATATATTTGAAACCTTTGTTAGAGTCGTCTTGATCGGTCTCTTTCGGTGTATGTCTAATATCCTTACGACATATGCTCCTATATGTGTTCAATATCCTTACCGAACATGTATATTCGATCTTTATGTGTCCAATATCCTTCAGGGCATATATATTTGAAACCTTTGTTAGAGTCTTCTTGATTGGTCTCTTTCGGTGTATGTCTAATATCCTTACGACATATGCTCCTATGTGTTCAATATCCTTACGAACATGTATATTCGATCTTTATGTGTCCAATATCCTTACGGGCATATATATTTGAAACCTTTGTTAGAGTCGTCTTGATCGGTCTCTTTCGGTGTATGTCTAATATCCTTACGACATATGCTCTATATGTGTTCAATATCCTTAGAACATGTATATTCGATCTTTATGTGTCCAATATCCTTACGGGCATATATATTTGAAACCTTTGTTAGAGTCGTCTTGATCGGTCTCTTTCGGTGTATGTCTAATATCCTTACGACATAGGCTCCTATATGTGTTCAATATCCTTACCGAACATGTATATTCGATCTTTATGTGTCCAATATCCTTCAGGGCATATATATTTGAAACCTTTGTTAGAGTCGTCTTGATCGGTCTCTTTTGGTGTATGTCTAATATCCTTACGACATATGCTCCCTATATGTGTTCAATATCCTTACCGAACATGTATATTCGATCTTTATGTGTCCATATCCTTCAGGGCATATATATTTGAAACCTTTGTTAGAGTCGTCTTGATCGGTCTCTTTCGGTGTATGTCTAATATCCTTACGACATAGGCTCCTATATGTGTTCAATATCCTTCGAACATGTATATTCGATCTTTATGTGTCCAATAACCTTACAAGGCATGTATATTTGAAACCATTGTTAGAGTCGTCTTGATCGGTCTCTTTCGGTGAATGTCTAATATCCTTACGACATATGCTCCTATATGTGTTCAATATCCTTACCGAACATGTATATTCGATCTTTATGTGTCCAATATCCTTATCGAATATATATTTGAAACCTTTGTTAGAGTCGTCTTGATCGGTCTCTTTCCGTGTATGTCTAATATCCTTACGACATATGCTCCTATATGTGTTCAATATCCTTACCGAACATGTATATTCGATCTTTATGTGTCCAATATCCTTCTGGGCATATATATTTGAAACCTTTGTTAGAGTCTTCTTGATCGGTCTCTTTCGGTGTATGTCTAATA
The DNA here is from genome assembly GCA_021764765.1 of Vicia sativa. NCBI lineage: Eukaryota > Viridiplantae > Streptophyta > Magnoliopsida > Fabales > Fabaceae > Vicia > Vicia sativa. The sequence goes on from CM038796.1 coordinate 208,522,797, forward strand.
TCCTTACGACATATGCTCCTATATGTGTTCAATATCCTTACCGAACATGTATATTCGATCTTTATGTGTCAATATCCTTACGGGCATATATATTTGAAACCTTTGTTAGAGTCGTCTTGATCGGTCTCTTTCGGTGTATGTCTAATATCCTTACGACATATGCTCCTATGTGTTCAATATCCTTAGAACATGTATATTCAATCTTTATGTGTCCAATATCCTTAGGGCATATATATTTGAAACCTTTGTTAGAGTCGTCTTGATCGGTCTCTTTCCGGTGTATGTCTAATATCCTTACCTGACATAGGCTCCCTATATGTGTTCAATATCCTTACCGAACATGTATATTCGATCTTTATGTGTCCAATATCCTTACCGGGCATATATATTTCGAAACCTTTGTTAGAGTCGTCTTCGGTCGGTCTCTTTTTGGTGTATGTCTAATATCCTTACCTGACATATGCTCCCTATATGTGTTCAATATCCTTACCGAACATGTATATTCGATCTTTATGTGTCCAATATCCTTGGGCATATATATTTGAAACCTTTGTTAGAGTCGTCTTGATCGGTCTCTTTCGGTGTATGTCTAATATCCTTACGACATAGGCTCCTATATGTGTTCAATATCCTTCCAGAACATGTATATTCGATCTTTATGTGTCCAATATCCTTACCGGGCATGTATATTTCGAAACCTTTGTTAGAGTCGTCTTGATCGGTCTCTTTCGGTGAATGTCTAATATCCTTACGACATATGCTCTATATGTGTTCAATATCCTTACCGAACATGTATATTCGATCTTTATGTGTCCAATATCCTTACGGGCATATATATTTGAAACCTTTGTTAGAGTCGTCTTGATCGGTCTCTTTCGGTGTATGTCTAATATCCTTACGACATATGCTCCCCATATGTGTTCAATATCCTTACCGAACATGTATATTCGATCTTTATGTGTCCAATATCCTTACGGGCATGTATATTTGAAACCTTTGTTAGAGTCGTCTTGATCGGTCTCTTTCCGGTGTATGTCTAATATCCTTACGACATATGCTTCCTATATGTGTTCAATATCCTTAGAACATGTATATTCGATCTTTATGTGTCGATATCCTTATCGGAATATATTTGAAACCTTTGTTAGAGTCGTCTTGATTGGTCTCTTTCGTGTATGTCTAATATCCTTACGACATATGCTCTATATGTGTTCAATATCCTTACCGAACATGTATATTCGATCTTTATGTGTCCAATATCCTTACGGGCATATATATTTGAAACCTTTGTTAGAGTCTTCTTGATCGGTCTCTTTCGGTGTATGTCTAATATCCTTACGACATATGCTCCTATATGTGTTCAATATCCTTACCGAACATGTATATTCGATCTTTATGTGTCCAATATCCTTAGGGCATATATATTTGAAACCTTTGTTAGAGTCGTCTTGATCGGTCTCTTTACGGTGTATGTCTAATATCCTTACGACATATGCTCCTATATGTGTTCAATATCCTTACGAACATGTATATTCGATCTTTATGTGTCCAATATCCTTACAGGGCATATATATTTGAAACCTTTGTTAGAGTCGTCTTGATCGGTCTCTTTCGGTGTATGTCTAATATCCTTACGACATAGGCTCCATATGTGTTCAATATCCTTCCGAACATGTATATTCGATCTTTATGTGTCCAATAACCTTAGGGCATGTATATTTGAAACCTTTGTTAGAGTCGTCTTGATCGGTCTCTTTCGGTGAATGTCTAATATCCTTACGACATATGCTCCTATGTGTTCAATATCCTTACCGAACATGTATATTCGATCTTTATGTGTCCAATATCCTTACGGGCATATATATTTGAAACCTTTGTTAGAGTCGTCTTGATTGGGTCTCTTTCGGTGTTGTCTAATATCCTTACGACATATGCTCCTATGTGTTCAATATCCTTACCTAACATGTATATTCGATCTTTATGTGTCCAATATCCTTATCGGATATATATTTGAAACCTTTGTTAGAGTCGTCTTGATCGGTCTCTTTCGGTGTATATCTAATATCCTTACGACATATGCTCCCTATGTGTTCAATATCCTTACCGAACATGTATATTCGATCTTTATGTGTCCAATATCCTTCGGGAATATATATTTGAAACCTTTGTTAGAGTCGTCTTGATCGGTCTCTTTCCGGTGTATGTCTAATATCCTTACGACATATGCTCTATATGTGTTCAATATCCTCATCGAACATGTATATTCGATCTTTATGTGTCCAATATCCTTACGGGCATGTATATTTGAAAACATTGTTAGAGTCGTCTTGATCGGTCTCATTCGGTGTATGTCTAATATCCTTACGACATATGCTCCTATATGTGTTCAATATCCTTACGAACATGTATATTCGATCTTTATGTGTCCATATCCTTACTGGGCATATATATTACGAAACCTTTGTTAGAGTCGTCTTGATCGGTCTCTTTCTAGTGTTTGTCTAATATCCTTACGACATATGCTCCTATATACATTCAATATCCTTACGAACATGTATGTTCGATCTTTATGTCCAATATCCTTACGGGCATATATATTTGAAACCTTTGCTAGAGTCGTCTTGATCGGTCTCTTTCGGTGTATGTCTAATATCCTTACGACATATGCTCCTATATGTGTTCAATATCCTTACGAACATGTATATTCGATCTTTATGTGTCAATATCCTTACCGGGCATATATATTTGAAACCTTTGTTAGAGTCGTCTTGATCGGTCTCTTTGTGGTGTATGTCTAATATCCTTACGACATATGCTCCCTATGTGTTCAATATCCTTACCGAACATGTATATTCGATCTTTATGTGTCCAATATCCTTCAGGGCATATATATTTGAAACCTTTGTTAGAGTCGTCTTGATCGGTCTCTTTCCGGTGTATGTCTAATATCCTTACGACATAGGCTCCTATATGTGTTCAATATCCTTACGAACATGTATATTCGATCTTTATGTGTCCAATATCCTTACGGGCATATATATTTGAAACCTTTGTTAGAGTCGTCTTGATCGGTCTCTTTTGGTGTATGTCTAATATCCTTACGACATATGCTCCTATATGTGTTCAATATCCTTACCGAACATGTATATTCGATCTTTATGTGTCCAATATCCTTACCGGGCATATATATTTGAAACCTTTGTTAGAGTCGTCTTGATCGGTCTCTTTCGGTGTATGTCTAATATCCTTACGACATAGGCTCCTATATGTGTTCAATATCCTTCCGAACATGTATATTCGATCTTTATGTGTCCAATAACCTTACGGGCATGTATTTTTGAAACCTTTGTTAGAGTCGTCTTGATCGGTCTCTTTCGGTGAATGTCTAATATCCTTACGACATATGCTCCTATATGTGTTCAATATCCTTACAGAACATGTATATTCGATCTTTATGTGTCCAATATCCTTGGGGCATATATATTTGAAACCTTTGTTAGAGTCGTCTTGATCGGTCTCTTTCGGTGTATGTCTAATATCCTTACGACATATGCTCCCATATGTGTTCAATATCCTTACCGAACATGTATATTCGATCTTTATGTGTCCATATCCTTACAGGGCATGTATATTTGAAATCTTTGTTAGAGTCGTCTTGATCGGTCTCTTTCGGTGTATGTCTAATATCCTTACGACATATGCTTCCTATATGTGTTCAATATCCTTACCGAACATGTATATTCGATCTTTATGTGTCCAATATCCTTATCAGGAATATATATTTGAAACCTTTGTTAGAGTCGTCTTGATCGGTCTCTTTCCGTGTATGTCTAATATCCTTACGACATATGCTCTATATGTGTTCAATATCCTTACCGAACATGTATATTCGATCTTTATGTGTCCAATATCCTTAGGGCATATATATTTGAAACCTTTGTTAGAGTCTTCTTGATCGGTCTCTTTCGGTGTATGTCTAATATCCTTACGACATATGCTCCTATATGTGTTCAATATCCTTACGAACATGTATATTCGATCTTTATGTGTCCAATATCCTTCTGGGCATATATATTTGAAACCTTTGTTAGAGTCGTCTTGATCGGTCTCTTTCGGTGTATGTCTAATATCCTTACGACATATGCTCCTATATGTGTTCAATATCCTTACGAACATGTATATTCGATCTTTATGTGTCCAATATCCTTAGGGCATATATATTTGAAACCTTTGTTAGAGTCGTCTTGATCGGTCTCTTTCCGGTGTATGTCTAATATCCTTACGACATAGGCTCCTATATGTGTTCAATATCCTTCCGAACATGTATATTCGATCTTTATGTGTCCAATAACCTTACGGGCATGTATATTTGAAACCTTTGTTAGAGTCGTCTTGATCGGTCTCTTTCTGGTGAATGTCTAATATCCTTACCTGACATATGCTCCCTATATGTGTTCAATATCCTTACCAAACATGTATATTCGATCTTTATGTGTCCAATATCCTTACCGGGCATATATATTTCGAAACCTTTGTTAGAGTCGTCTTCGGTCGGTCTCTTTCTGGTGTATGTCTAATATCCTTACCTGACATATGCTCCCTATATGTGTTCAATATCCTTACCTAACACGTATATTCGATCTTTATGTGTCCCATATCCTTATCCGGAATATATATTTCGAAACCTTTGTTAGAGTCGTCTTCGGTCGGTCTCTTTCCGGTGTATGTCTAATATCCTTACCTGACATATGCTCCCTATATGTGTTCAATATCCTTACCGAACATGTATATTCGATCTTTATGTGTCCAATATCCTTACCGGGAATATATATTTCGAAACCTTTGTTAGAGTCGTCTTCGGTCGGTCTCTTTCCAGTGTATGTCTAATATCCTTACCTGACATATGCTCCCTATATGTGTTCAATATCCTCATCGAACATGTATATTCGATCTTTATGTGTCCAATATCCTTACCGGGCATGTATATTTCGAAAACATTGTTAGAGTCGTCTTCGGTCGGTCTCATTCTGGTGTATGTCTAATATCCTTACCTGACATATGCTCCCTATATGTGTTCAATATCCTTACCGAACATGTATATTCGATCTTTATGTGTCCAATATCCTTCGGGCATATATATTGAAACCTTTGTTAGAGTCGTCTTGATTCGGTCTCTTTCTAGTGTATGTCTAATATCCTTACGACATATGCTCCTATATCATTCAATATCCTTACGAACATGTATATTCGATCTTTATGTGTCAATATCCTTACGGGCATATATATTTGAAACCTTTGCTAGAGTCGTCTTGATCGGTCTCTTTCCGGTTATGTCTAATATCCTTACGACATATGCTCCCTATATGTGTTCAATATCCTTACCGAACCTGTATATTTGATCTTTATGTGTCCAATATCCTTACCGGGCATATATATTTCGAAACCTTTGTTAGAGTTGTTTTCGGTCGGTCTCTTTCCAGTGTATGTCTAATATCCTTACCTGACATATGCTCCTTATATGTGTTCAATATCCTTACCGAACACGTGTATTCGATCTTTATGTGTCCAATATCCTTACCGGGCATGTATACTTTGAAACCTTTGTTAGAGTCGTCTTCGGTCGGTCTCTTTCCGGTGTATGTCTAATATCCTTACCTCACATACCAGAGCTTTTGTTCCCGATCACACTGTAAATATATTTAAAAAAATCAATCAAAAAAAATTGAAAATACGGAAAACAAAATATCTCTACTTGTTCTTCGGAGCGCAAATTTTAGGGTTCTTTTAGTATTTAATCTTCTTCTACCTTGAAAGTTGAAAAGGCTATCGCCGATTTCACTTTCAGTTTTAAGACGATTAAATAGGGGCAGCTGTTGCACCCCAAAATATGCCCTCTTATCTCAATTTTATCTGGTTTAAGTTTCACGTTTATCATAACATTCACATGCATTCATACCACTGGTTCTATGGTGACGGGTTGAAGTTGACTTCAAAGATTTCGCTCTGAACGGAAAAGACGTGGTGTTTTCATCCAATCTAGGATATCTGAAAACGACGAGATTTAAACGATGAATTTTATCCTTTCTTATCTATCGGCTTTTGGGCTTGAATTTTTGATTGTTGAAATGAGCGGTCTCTTTCTTGATGGAACTATAGAAGTTTTGTTGCATTAAATATCATTGCTTCCTGGTTCAAAGATCGAGTTCATCAATTTAGGATTTCTTTGGTGGTTGAGTTTTACTCTACAAAGTCGATGCCTTGGTCTTCTTCTGATTATTTAGTTCGTTCTTCAAGAAGTAAGAGGGTGGATTATGATTATCTGATTATTGATCAACAGTTCGAGTTTTTATTCATTTGGCTTGCTCGTCAACGTTGTTTTGTTTTGGCAAGAGTGACGTATGGCATGTGTGAAAATACTCATCCAGAGTAATTGCTTACAAGATTCAAGAATGTCCAAGTTTCCACATGTTTAGATCTTTTCTAGTCACGTTCATCGCTCACGAGATTCAAGGCATTCGATGAAAAAGTTAGAAGTTTCTTTATGAAATTCGTTTGGTTTCAAATCTTTCTCTACTACCGAATATGTTTCGATTTGCAAATGCGGTGATAATCCCATTAATTTCAAGTGGAATCTATCGCTCAATTCTTAAAGAATCATGAAATCATCAAGTTGGCTAAGGTTTTGAATCAAGAACTTTATTTGAAACTTACAGTTTCGACTTTTGTTTCAAATGGCAAAGGGCTCCAAATTTCTACATGAATGGATAAACACGGAAGCTTTATGGTCGGGAACTTCAAAGGAATTCAGGTATTTCTAAAATCCAAGTCATCAAACCATCTTTGCATCAAGAAGAGTTTAATTCTCAAGTTTCGCATACTAAGGGATTCAAGCTCTAAAAATACAACAACCGTGTTACTACTCGTTTGATTCAAGACTACGGATTGGGGTTATGGATTGATTTGGAATTGGGCGCATATTCTAATCAACATTTCGACATGGTGTGTCTCAACCAAATTAACATTAGTTTGTGACAGATTTTAATAATGTTTGGTGCATGACGGATTTCCAACTTTCATCTACAATTGTTACAACGATGAAGATTGCATTGATATTATTTGAAGATCTAAAACTAAGACTCATGTTGATACATAATTACCAAATCTGGTGTTCATGAAATTTCAAGAGTTTCAAATTACTCTAATGTTTTATTCGTACAAAAATGCAAGAGCAAGTCAAGATTCGTGTATTACAACTTGTCAAAACTTTAAATACAAGTTACAAGTTACAAGGTTCCTATAATACTAGTACATCCTAAACTATTTGTGAATCCTCCAAGCTGCAAGTTTCTTCACGGATATGTCTTCGACTTCATTTTAAAGCATTTCCTCTGATTCCTTCAAGTATTCATTCCTCCATGTTTGAATTTTGAGCCAAAGCCGCACCATGGTTCATCCTCGCCACTTTACTTTCGCTAATCCAATGCCCGAATTTCATGAAACAAAAAGCGGTTAGCAAGTAAACGGGCAGCAGTAATAACACAAGGCCCTACACAATTTCAGATCATCATTAGGGAACTCTAGCGGGAATCAGAAATCAAGGTTGGGTTTGGATCGTGTTCAACAACCAGCCTCATAGCAAATCATCGGCCATAAACTCACTACTACAAATCCTCAAGAATGTTTAATTCTTGGTTCCGATGGAGGTGTAGAAAGAAGAAAAAGCAGATATAACTCGGCATGGCATCATAATACGAAACTTTACAGGCAGCAGGGCGGTACCATTTCGGTCAATATTTTACCACAAACAGCATCTACAGCCTAACAAAATCAGCAATATGGCAACCCAACAGCATCAAAACGGCCAACACAGTTAGAAATCATGAGCCCAATGCAAATGTTGGAAGCCCATCAAGCATTTTCGTAAGGCCCTTTTCTTGTAAATCGAGAATAACCAAGTCCGTGAAACCCAACTCGGCAGTATTTAAGCATTGAAGACACAAGAACCTAAAAGGCAGCAACTGTTCATTTGAAAAACCCTAGCCGAAACACAAAGCTAACCCAGAAAACCCAGATTAACATTCATCAGATAACCCAGAAAACCAGAACAGATCAAGAACAAAAAACCCAAAAAAGAACATAGCTCATCATTTCCCCACAAGAGTCTCTTCAGAAATCGAAAATAGCCACAGACAGAGCCAAGTTTCGAAAGGTATTACCCGTTTGAAGAGAAGGGAGGAGGTTGCGGACCCTTTGTGTCGCCATCCTTCTCCTTTCCTCACTGATTTTTCATTTTTTCTGCATATCATCACCGTCGCCATCACCCTTTAGGGTTAGGGTTCCTCATTACCCCTTTTCCATTTCGTTTTCCTGTGAAAATTAAAGCAACGGTTGAGAAATCAACAATAACAGAAATAACAGAACGCGTAATCGAGTGAGAGAGAGAGAGATTAGAGAATCGGTGAGGTCCGGTGAGGAACCGTGAGCATAACGGCGAGAGAATCGGTGAGGATCGTGAGCGACGGAGAGTTCCGTTGAGATCAGTGAGAATCGCGGTCACGGTCGAGAGAGAGACGAACGATCTCGGCTGGGGTTCGAGCGGCGAGAGAGATGATGCGAACGACGATGAGAACAGTGAGGTCGTGAGAGAGTGAATGTGAGAGATTGAGAGAAGACGAAGAGATGAGTGTGGTTGATTTCTTTTTTTTCTTTTTCTGTTTAGTGACCTTTTATTATACTTAATCAGTCTTAAAAAAAATATAAATTAAGTTTTAGTTTTATAGATTTAATTTTGGTTTTTATAATATTAAGTTTTAGTTAAAATATAACTTAATTTAGTAAACTAATTTTAATTTAAAACAAATGTTTTTTTATTAAACATAATGTTAGTTTATAAACTGTTTTTAGTTTTAGTAAAAAATTGGTTTTGTAAATATAATTTAAGTTTAGTATTAGTTCAAATTAATTAGATTTAGTCATATTTATTTAAGTTATATTGAAAAGGGGTTTAGGATAGTATTAATTTTAAAAAAATGAATAGTCTTGTTGGATAGTCCAGGTGGTGACACTTTTCACCACCTGTGTGGTCTGTTCGAAATCTGGTGTAGGTACACCCATGGTATCCATTTTGCACTCTCCTTTCACAAGCCATCAGATCTGATGAAATCCAGATCCAACGCTCCAGAACGGTGGACCACAGTATGATTCATGGAGCATCTCATACAAAATCCAGCATTGTTTTTGGGCTTGGGCTCAGTTTGCTGCTCACACCCCCAGATTTAAAGCTCCAATCAGGCCCATTTCTAACTCTCTCTTTATTTTATTATTATGCAAGTTTTTTTTTATATATTGATGTATTAAATAATAATTATGATCATGCATAAAATCCTTAGCCGAGATGAATGTCTGAGAGGGAAGACTGTGAAGATCCGGGATAGGTCTCGGCCTTAGGGAAGAGGTCTTTATCCGACGTGGGTCTCGGAGAAAGAGATGAAGTCGGCCCGATTCAGAGGTAGTCGGCGCTATTCGGTATGAAGGATTGAGCGAGCGTTATGAAAGATAAAGTTCCTAGAGTCTTTATGAGGCGTTACTAGTGAATGATTATAAGTATGTAACTAGCTCCTTGCCTTAAAGCCATGGTTAATGTCTTTGAGGCGATTCTGGAAAGGAAGAAATAGCTTCATGGAAGGGCCGATATAAATAGGGCTCCTTGATGATAAACAAGACAATCATAAGCTTGGAACTTGAGTTACGACACTTGAGCTTCAAATCCTAAAATATCTTTAACAAGGTTTTTCTGCAAGAACATTGCGCCCACCGTGGGGCCTCGGTGAAATCAATCCCAGGCCGCACAAACATACTAACACACACAGACGACAATGTCTCAAGCTTCACCATCAACGGATCCCCCGGATCTCACCTAGTTGCTGGCCATGATCGATGACCTGCGCCAGCATAATGAAACACTTCAGGACAACGTTCAAGCCCTTCAGCTGAAAGGCTTGGACGAGGCAGAAGATCGGGAGATAGAACCTTTGGAGCCGCAGCCTTTATCTCAGGCAATTTGGGAGGACGCCGTCCCAGATAATTTCAAACCTCCCATACTGGCGTCATATGATGGCAAGACGGACCCCCAGGAGCACATCATTGCGGTTAACAATACAATGGCGCTCATCGGAGCAACCGACTCCCTTAAATGCAAGCTTATGGTCGGTACCTTTAGAGAATCGGCCTTACGCTGGTATATGGGACTTCCCCGGTTGTCCGTAGTGAGCTATCAAGATTTCAACCGAAAGATCATTCAGCAGTTTTCAGCTAATCGACACTGCAAGGTGGCCAATAGCTCTTCAATGTAAAACAGCGCCCTTCCGAGTCTCTCCGGGACTTCATGGCTAGATTCAATGAGGAGACAATCAAGGTCTCGCATCCTAACCAGGAGATATTTGTAGCCGCGTTCCAGCATGGCCTTAAAGCCGGTCAGTTCAATGAATCCTTAGCCCAAAAGCCCGCCAAGAGCATGGATGAGATCATTACTCGGGCCGAGTGCTACGTAAAGGGAGAAAAAAGTAACATGGAGAAGCGTTCTCGGGATTCTAAAGACAGGGGGTCGGGACGTGACGAACGAGCCCGACCTCGGGATGCTCCCACCACCCGTGAACGGGCCTGGGACAGGCGGCTGCCGTCTCGCCCGTGGTCGACTTTCGGCTCCAAGGAGACGTTCACACCCCTCAACACCAGAAGGGAAGACATCCTCCGGGACATCAATCATTTGAAGCTGCTCACCCCACCTTACAGCAGTAGGTGGACGGTTAACACAGTTCTAGGGAGTGATCCGGGAGCATGGTGTGAGTTCCATCGTCTGAAGGGACACACCACGGAATCTTGCATACAGTTGCGGAGAGAGATTGAAAAACTAATTCAAAGAGGAAAGCTATCAACATACGTGAAGGAGGATCCTGGGCGGACCAGCAAGCGAGATTCATCCCCAAGGCGGGACTCGGCTTCTGATTCCCGGTCCAAGAAAAAGGGTAAGGCTGTGGAAGAAGTGAAGGAGGCAAGATCAGCCCGGCACACTCTCAACACTATCTCAGGGGGCTTTGCAGGAGGCGGCTCCACCAGTTCAGCCAGAAAAAGGTATGCTCGTGGCTCCGGGCAGGTACTTTGTATCGGAACCTCAAAGTTTGATTCCGGGGTGATAACCTTCTTGGGGGAAGATGCCAAAGAGGTTCTGCCACATGAGAATGATCCTATGGTGATTGAGGTACAAATCCGGGATTGGGGCGTCAAACGCGTCTTGATCGATCTGGGAAGTTCCGCGGATGTCCTCTACTGGGAGGCTTTCAAGGGAATGGGTTTCGAGCCAAATGAATTTCTACCTTTCAGCGGGACTCTTGTCGGATTCTACGGCGGCGCGGAGTTAGGGTATCTCCCGTACTAACTACCCGGAGAAGGAGAAGGTAAAACATTCGAGTTAGGTATTTGGTGGTTAATCGTCGTAAGCCTACAACATAATCATCGGGCGACCTTCATTTAATACACTTGTATTGTCAACTTTTCTTGACCATGAAGTACCCCCTTGGTAACGGGCGCGTCGGGGTTATTCGTGGAGATCAGGGGCTGGCCCGGAAATGCTATAAGGATAGTTTGAAGGCCAAGAAAAAGTCGGGGCCATCAGAAGCCTCTCCGAAACACGAAGTCGGTATGTTCGATATCGATCCGAGAGATGGGTTGGGCGAGGAGGGACTTACCCCGCAGGAGGAGGTCAAAGACATCCAGATTGGCCCGTTGCCCTCGCAAGTCACCCATCTCGGAACTCAATTGACGAAGGAGGAAGAGGCTGAAATAGTTCAGGTGTTAAGGCAAAATCTAGACCTTTTTGCCTGGAAGCCATCAGATATGCCGGGCATAGACCCAGAGATCATGTGCCATCATTTGTCAATTGATCCCGGGGTCAAGCCGGTGTCGCAGAGGAAGCGGAAGATGGGGGAAGAAAGGGGACAGGCTGTCTCAGAGGAAGTGGGAAATTTGTTAAAAGCCGGTTTCGTTAAGGAGGTACAATACCCAACTTGGCTATCAAACGTCGTTATGGTGAAGAAGAAGAATGGCAAGTGGAGGATGTGTGAACTTCAGAGCTGAACAAAGCATGCCAAAGGATCCTTATCCCCTCCCTCACATTGATCGGCTGATCGATAGCTCCTCTGGATTTCGCCTCCTGAGTTTCTTGGATGCGTACTCAGGGTACAACCAAATCCGGATGAACGGTGATCGTCAAACCGCCTTCATGACGGGCGGAAGAATTTCTATTACGGTCATGCCGTTCGATGCGAAGCGCCGACCTACGAGCGATGGATATGGTGTTTGCCCTCAGTTGGTCGAATATTGAGGTGTGCGTGAGCGACATGGTGATCAAAACCATGACGAAGCGGATCATGTGATTGACATCAGGGAGACCTTCGCGGAAGTACGGAAATTCAATATGCGTCTGAACCCGGACAAGTGTACGTTTGGAGTACAAGCTGGCAAGTTCTTGGGTTTCATGCTCTGGTCGGGGCATCGAGGCCAATCGAGATAAGTGCGGCGATCATTGACATGCGGCCCGACCTCGATCACGAAAATCTGACTAAGCGGCGTTTGGCGCGTTGTCTCGTTCTTATCTTGTGCAGGTGACAAGTCCATTCATTTCTTCTCGGCAATTAAGAAGAGAGCTCTGTTCGAGTGGACGGAGGCATGTGAAGAAGCATTCAATGGAATAAAGCAGTTACTATCGGCACCTCCGGTATTGGTCAGACCCAAAGAAGGTTCTCAGTTGACACTTTACCTAGCGATGGCGAGGGCAATCGACTCTGTCTTGGTCAAGACACGGATGAAGGAGAGCGTCCGGTTTACTTTGTAAGCAAGGTGTTAAATGGGGCCGAGATCAGATACCAGAAGATAGAAAAGTTGGCACTGGCGCTTGTGACGACTGCACGAAAACTCCGACATTATTTCCTTGGACATCCCGTCCAGGTGAAGACTAATTTTCCTTTGAAGCAAGTGTTCAAGAAGCCAGACTTGGCCGGAAGGATGGTGTCCTGGGCCGTGGAGCTGTCGGAATATGAGATCAGTTTCAGCCCTCGTACCAGTATCAAATCTCAATCTCTAGCTGAGTTCATGGTAGAACTTGTTTCCCCGCCGGGAAAGGACTCTACTCGGTGGATTACGTATCGGCGGCTCCTCTAATCTCAAAGGCAGTGGCGGGGGTAGTTCTGGAAGGTCCAGGGGAGATGGTGCTTGAGTACTCCTTGCGTTTCGGATTTTCCACAAGTAACAACCAGGCAGAATACGAAGCTTTGTTGGCCGGTCTAAGGCTAGCTTTGGAGGTCGGAGTGACACACCTGCTGGTCCGTACCGATTCACATTGGTGGCGGACAAGTGGACGGGTCATTCGAGTAAGGACCTAATGCGGAGAAATATTTGAAACAAGCCCTTATATTGAGTTGACAGTTCGAGGTATTTGAGATATGTCATGTGGCCCGGGAAGAAAATACCCGAGCCGACATTCTATCTCGGTTGGCCAGCTCTAAAGATTCTGGAATAAACAAATCGGTCATCCGAGAAGTGCTTCCCGTGCCCAGTATTGAAAAGGAAGAATCACGGCGATTCGTGGAAGGGGCGGGTGGATGAGTCCGATCATCCGTTATCTACAAAAAGACGTGTTACCTGAAGATGGGGAGAAAGCCAAGCGAGTCAGGAAGGTTTCATCCCGGTTTGTAGTAGAGTCGGGGAAACTATATCGGCTGGGACGTGCAGCTCCCATGTTACGTTGTGTGTCAGAAGAGGATATGCCAACTGTGATGAAGGAGGTTCATGAGGGAGCTTGTGGAAATCATGGAGGAGGAAGGGCTTTGGCCAGTCGGATCTTAAGGACCGAGTATTACTGGCCTACTTTAACAAAAGATTGTCAAGAATATGTAGCTCAGTGCTCAAAATGCCAAATGTTTGCCCCAGCCATTCATACTCCATCCGAGTTCTTGCACACCGTTCTGGTGCGTGGCCTTTTATCGATTGAGGCTGACATCCTAAGTCGTTCAGTGGCTCGGGTCGATTAAAGTTCTTGATCGTAGCAGTGGATTACTTTACTAAGTGGGTGGAAGCGGAAGCTGTAGCTCGGATCTCGGCGGATCGGGTTCGGCGTTTTTATTGGAGAAGTATCATTTGCCGGTTTGGACTACCTCGGGTCATTGTCTCGGATAACGGGACACAATTCGCAAGTACCTCGGTAGTGGAATTCTGTAAGGATCTCGGAATTCAAAACAGGTTTATATCCGTAGAGCATCCACAGGCGAATGGGCAAGCCGAATCGGCCAACAAGGTCATATTGAATGCAATAAAGAAGAAGTTGGACTCGGCTAAGGGTTGTGGTAGCGATGCTTGCAGTTTTATGGGCCTACCATACCCGATCCATTCCACAACTCGAGACTCCTTTCGGGATGGTTTTGGGTGATGCCATGATTCGGTAGAGGTAGTTTTACCCTCTTGGCGTCGAAAACTTTGAAGAAGGGCCAATAACCAGGCCTTGAATGAAGAAGCGGACTTGTTGGACGAGATGAGGGATACGGCTCATGTCGAGGAAGCGGCGGCAAAATAGAGAATGACAGACGTTTCAACTTACGGGTAAGCGGTGGGTTCAAGGTCGATTTTGGTTCTTAAGAAGGTGGTGATCCACCAAGAAAGGTAAGTTAGATCCCAGCGGGAGGTGTCATACCCAAAATTTGCCCTCATGTTTCTCAAGACATTCCATACATCCATGCTCGAGGATTCCTCGAGAGTTGATCGGACAAACTCTCTTTTAGACAATCAACCCAAACTAGGGTTTGGCATTCCTCAGATCCAGATGGACTTCTAACACCTCAATGGTTTCATGCCTCCTCATATGCTTCAAAGACTCTCCATGCCAAGTTTCAAGCCTTACAAGTCAAGTTTCCTCGAACAATTGCTCGGATGGTTGAAAATCGGTTGTATTGGTCAAAAGTCAGCTGTGGTCAACACTGATCAAAACTTCGATTTTGGTCAACATCCTCATTTTGAAGTTACATTCATCATTTGATCAAGGGTTGATCATGATTCATCAAGAAAACTCAAGATTTGCCCAAAAGTCAAACTTACTAAATTAGGGTTTCTAGATGAAAAGTCAACTGAACTTTGACTGACCATAACTTTCTCATACTTTCTCAGAAATTTCTCCACCACCTCTTGTTTTGAAGGAAATTCAATTCTCTACAACTTCATGTCTCACAAGAATGTCCAAAAAATGCTTCATTTGAGAGGTATAGCTCAAAACATTCTGGTCATTTTCAAAGTCAACAAAAGTCAACTTTTGTTTTGAGGATATATTGAGCATGGTAACTCCAATTGAAGTGAAACCAAAGACATTGTTTAGAGGACTCCTAGAGCTTTCCAAAAAGTCCAAGAACTCTCAAAAAAGTGGAAAATTGAGCAAGATACACTATTCAGAAGTTGGGGAATTTTGGACAATTGCACAAAAGGACATATTGGTCAAATTGCAAAATTTTCCAAATGGGCCTATAATCTTTTGATCCAAACTTGTTCATGACCTTGTTCTTGACCCATAAATGCTTGGCCTTGGTTATTTTCTATTTTTATGATTTATATTTGAATTTTATAACATTTAATTCAAAAATAAATTATATAAAATATGAAAATCAAATATTTTTTTCAAAAGGAATGATTTTATATCTTTCTAAATGTCCAAGAAGGCCCATGATCCTTACCAAATTCGTGATAGCCTTGCATTCATGAGAAAAATCATATATTTTTCAATATTTGATTTTATCTTAAATGGAAATATTTGCACATTAATGAATGGATCTTTTTTCACTCTTATTGCACTCCAAACTCTCCTATAAATATCAAGCGTTGTACACAGCACAAGAGGGACGAATCCTAACCTAGAAAACAAGCCAAAACTCTTGCAAAATTTTCAACATTCTTGAAAATTCGAATTTTCTTCTCCAGCCCTTTCCAGCCTCTCTCAAGCACTCAAACGTGCTCTAAGGGTAAGTATGAGTAAGTATACATCAAAAGCAATGATCAAAACAAGCTGAAACAAGCCATATACATGCATACATAACTGGTTTTTTCTTGAATTCGTATTTTTATTACCAGCCTGTTTCAATTGATTCTAACGTTTGCTATGTGTTCATGAGGTTCCACTGGACTGTTCTGGGTCATCGTTTTGATGCTTGCACGTTAGGAAAACGATTTGCCATTCTTAGGGCTTTTCGAACTGTTTTGATCGAACCGTGTGATACAGGCATTTTTAGCAGAAACTAAGGCCACCAATCGATTCGCAGGGTCCGACTTAGGGGGGTAGGGTCCTCCTTTTCCATTTAATCGCTGTGTTTTGCAGGTTTCAGATTT
Organism: Vicia sativa; assembly: GCA_021764765.1. NCBI lineage: Eukaryota > Viridiplantae > Streptophyta > Magnoliopsida > Fabales > Fabaceae > Vicia > Vicia sativa. The sequence goes on from CM038796.1 coordinate 208,539,213, forward strand.
TGTTTGATCGGAGAAGACGACCGGAGCTAGGGCTCCGGCGTCGTTGACTCGATCTGACTCCGGCATGGTTGGCGTGGCATAACGGAGCGTTCCCATTCGTCCATTCAAAACAACTGGGACCCACCTGCTGACTGCGTTTGAATTTCAAACATCCATGACACGTTTCACTCTTATATTTGCATTGTTTTCAAATTCCAAACATGGATGCACGCCCAGCTCAATTGGTCAGCATATTGGTTTTCAAGGTTTGAAAGGGATGTCCCCAGTTCGATTCCTGGTTCAGACAATCCCTTTTTTCACTTTTTCCAAACTCAATTATTTTCATATTTTCATTATTTTAATATTTTCTATTCTATTTTAATTCTTTTCTATATTTTATTTACGCATTAAAAAATCTTCAAAAAATAATTTTCTTTTTACAGTAGTTTTATAAAATCTTTATTTAATTTACAAAATTAAAAAATATAATTTTGCATGCATATTTATTTTTATTTTGATTTTAGCATTTAAATCATATTAAATTAGCTTTTAATTACTAAAATACATTTAAAAATTCCAAAAAAATTATCTTAGTATATTTATCTTATTCCCAGCATGCATTAATTTTCTTATATTAAAATTTGCATTTTTCCTAACATTTTCTCTTATTTCAATTTCATCATATTTTCGGATTTCTCGTTTGTTTCACAGGTTCATCCGATTCAGATGATTCTTCCATTTTTATTTCATTTTTCAATAATGTAATTGCATATGGGTTGTAATAGCTTAATTTAGGATTTTACTTTCCGCATTTTAAATTATGTATCTGCCCCAAAGCCATGTAATAGCGTAGGACATTTATCTTTCCGCACTTTTACATTCCGCATTTTAATTTCCGCACCCTATAACTGCTAGTAATTAGGCGTGTATGGCAAGATAAAATCAACATAGCTCACTCTAATTTGCAAGATAAAATATCGAATTCAACACACTTTTCACATTACCTTAGGGTAATTCTCTCTCGTTGCCTTCACAATTCAAATGGTCATGTCCTCGAGCGTAGAGGTATTCTAGCACCGTTGCCTTCAAAACAAATCATCATAGTCCCTTGATACAAGATCATAGACCCACGATGTCGCCTCCGAATACATGATCTTGACCCTCGATTGTAAGCCTACGAAAAATGATGATAGTCCTTGAATGTGCTAGGATATCTCCTACAGTTGCCTTCTATGACCATCCGATGTCCCGAATGTCCGCTTACATCCAGCGAATGGAGCTACCTACTAACTAATGGTATGGCTAGCGCTATTCTAAAGGAAGCGTAAGCAGCAGCGACCAATTACGAGTAGGTAATAAGACTTTTAGTTGCTTGCTCTATCAAAATGCTTTTCACACACACTTTTTGTCAAAGTTCAAACTCTTTTCAAAACAAAACATTTCGAACACTTTGTATACATTCCTACATGAATCATTACAAAGTCAAAGCGAAATGCCTTTTCAAAACATTTTCAAACACACAGAAAGCACAAGTTTTTCAAAGTGATCTAGAAAGCAACTAAGAGCCGTAGATAACTACGGATGGAAAGGGTGCTAATACCTTCCCTTTTAACCTTCTCCTTACTCGAGAATCTAACGAAGGTCTTTTACGTACTTTTACCTTCCCTAAATTGGATAAAAATAAAAGTCGGTGGCGACTCTTGCTATCCGCACATTTGCGATACAAAAACACTAAAAAGTCAGTTCACCGCATTACAGAACTGGCGACTCTGCCGGGGAGACACCCTAAAGAGAGAATTATCTTAGGGATTTCTAGATCATTTTTATTGCTTTCTGTTTGACTTGCTTGCTTTATCTTTAAGGGTTGCTTGGGTATTATATTGTTGGGGGATCCTACACGGATCCGGGTTTCCTTTTAGGTAAGTGGCATTAGATCATTGCGACGCTAGGCGTATAACTAACGGTCAATATGATGGCTACGTTAGCGTGACACTTTGGTTGTCGATGCTCCTCATTTCCAAGTTGAGGATAGTATTTGGCTTCTGCGTGGTGTCATCAGCGCTAACTAAACTTTTAGAACCTTAATTGACCCATCTTGGCCATTAGAAGGTAGTGAGATGGCGGCTTTGTGTGAACCGAGGTTGGTTGATACTCGATGCTACGCTCATTGAGATCGGACTTTTGGGACATTTTCGATCGACCACTTGGTAGTCGTATTGAAATAAGCGCCTACGAGAAAGATCAATGATGTGAGATTCCTAGAACCCGGTTACTATTATAGGACAGGATGAACCAACTCAAACTTTTGGTGGGGTAATCACCTAGACCTCATGCAAGCCTTAAACCATAGGCTCATTGTGTGAATTGTTTGTGTGTGCTATACATGACATCATGACATCATCCACATTGCATATCATATCTAACCATTTCAAGGACCTAGGGATTTATCTTTGCTCTATTTTGTAGGTGTTATGGCTTCTAGAAAGACTATCCGAATCAACTTTGTGGGTATACCTTCTCAGCTCAAAGAATTGGTTTCAGAAATTCCTGACCATGCTCAGTTCATCAAAAGACATGGTTATCTACTTGATTTGGTTATCTCCGGTTTTGAAGAAGATATGATGCATGTCCTATTCCAGTTCTTTGATCCGAAACACCATTGCTTTACATTTCCAGACTATCAGTTAGTTCCTACCTTGGAAGAGTTCTCTAAGCTACTTGGGATACCTATTCTTGACCAAATGCCATTCACCGGTTTAGAAAAGGTCCCTAAGTACGAAGACATCGCATCAGCCTTACATCTTAAGCGCTCAGACATTGAATCCAATTGGGAAACTAGAAGTGGAGTTAAGGGTTTACTTGCCAAGTTCTTGATTAAGAAAGCTCGAGAGTTCCTCAAATTTATGAGTTTCCATGCATTTGAAAACATTGTGGCCTTGCTAATTTATGGTTTGGTTCTATTCCCTAACTCGGATCAATTCATAGATGTCAACGCCATCAAGTTGTTCCTTACCCGTAATCCAGTGCCTACTTTACTTGGGGATATTCTACATTCTCTCCACACTCGTACTACTAAGAGACAAGGCACTCTCATGTGTTGCATCCCGTTACTTTCCAGGTGGTTTATTTCGCACCTTCCTCCATCATTTTGAAGAACGAACAAAGGATGAAATGGTCTCAAAGGTTAATGTCACTCTCTCATTCAGATATCCGTTGGAGTCTTTTCTCTCAAAAGGACTTTACCTTCATTGAGCGTTGTGGAGAATTCCCTAATGTGCCACTTCTTGGTATAAGGGGAGGTATTACTTACAACCCTTCTCTAGCTCTACGTCAGTTTGGGTTTGCTCGAAGAGATGGTCCACATGATATGCTTCTCCAAGACATTGTGTTCGACTACAGTCATGATCTCGAGTGCAAGCGAAGGTTTATACACGCTTGGGGCATGGTAAAGGCGATACCAAGACTTTGGGGCACCAAAACCCCACTCCTTGGGAACCTTACCTCAAATGGGTGCGAGCTCGAGCTCAAAACCTCATGATGCCATTCGCCTATTCTACCGGTGATTATGGAACTGTTGCTATAGGTGGCGTACCTATCTTGTTCTCCATCGACATGCCTACTGATTTTGAAGACTTGAAGAGATCCGGATTCGACTTAAAGAAGAGGATACCTTTGAAGCTCATTATGCAAGTGAGAAGAAAGTGTTAGAGTTGACCAAGCTACTTCACGAGGAGCGCAACATCAACGCCTACCTCGGCACCAAGAGGAAGCGCCCATGGGAGACCTAGAAGCTTTATATTGTTTTTCTTTTATTGTATTGAACTATCCTTTGTACTTAAAAAGAAAAAGAATAAAAAGAAAACTAATATTTGTTTGTTCATTGCTTTGTTTAACAAATTTAAATCCTAGAGGTCCTTGAAAACATTGCATTGCATTCGCATAAACATCGCATAGCATAGCATAACATTGCATCACAGGTACATTGGAGATTGGTTTTCTCATCCTCTTGCTATTTATTTTAGCGACAATGGCTCTCGAACAAGCGTCAAAGATCTCGAGTTGAATGCTCGGTTTATGAGATGTTCACTAGCTTGGTCCAAGGCCAAGAAGATCGAAGAAGCTCATCAACAAGAAGAAGAAGGTTGTGGGTCTACTCGACATGGGCGGGGCGCTACAAAGGGGTCCTAAAGTGGTTAGTAGGATAGAGCTCTCGGAAGGAAGTTTCAAGGCGGGGGGGTGTCAAGGGCATGAGGCGACCAGCGTGAGCCTAAGAAGGCAGAGAGAGACCATGATGATGACCCGTACTCGATGAAGATGACAAGTACAAACAACTTGAAGACCGTCTGAATGCTGTGGAAAATCTGAAAATGTCTGGGCTGAATTTCGATGACCTGAGTCTTGTTCCTGGTGTTGTGATTCCTCCCAAATTCAAAGTTCCTACTTTTGCCAAGTATGATGGCATTTCTTGTCCGAAGCTGCATTTGAAATCCTATGTTCAGAAGATCAATCCCCACACTGATGACAGAAAGTTATGGATGCATTATTTTCAAGAGAGTTTATCCGGAACTCAGTTGGAATGGTACTATCGACTAGAGAATGGCCAGTATCCGTGCTTGGGTGACTTAGCGGATGCTTTCTGAGACGGTATAGTACAATGCTGAATTGACACCCACTCGCATGCAACTACAAAGCATGTCTATGGGTCGTGATGAGAAGTTCAAAGAGTATGCTCAGAAATGGAGAGATCTAGCAAGCAGAGTTCAGCCACCCTTGTCCAATAGGGAGTTGGTTGATATGTTTATGGGAACAGCAGGCCCATTCTTTAATCATCGATTGGAAACTCTTGACGGATTCACCGTGTGATACTTACTGACGCGGTATCAAGTGGAAAGATTCATGTAGAGTCATCTTCAATCTTTGCGAAGAAATCGTTTGGTGGTAAGAAAGAAATTAATCTTGTGTATGGTCGGAAAAGCCGAGCCAAGACCGACCGCGCTCAATCGTGGGGCGTTGTGATCTCGATCCTACATCGGCCAACCTCGTGAGACAGCGGCGTAGCGAGCAGCGCCACGAAGGCGGTTCAAGATCAACATGCCGATGTCGCAAGCCTTGCAACACATGTTGAAAGCGAGTTGATTACCTTGAGGGATCCTCCTCGAATGTCAACACTTCTTCTCGAGATACAATCCTAATGCTAAGTGTGCTTACCATTCCAATAGCCGGGCACGACAACGACAGCTGTTGGGCTCGAAGAACAAGATTCGGGATATGATTGAAGCTAAGCAGTTGAGTTTGACCCTCCGTTGAGGCGCGAATGTGATCAGCGCTCCTATGCCTAACCATGACAAGAATTCCAATCTTTGTTGGTGGCGATACTTATGTTTTCAACATAGATGACTTGACCATTCCTCGATGGTGTTAAGAAGAACTTGCTGCAAGCCGGTATCAATCCAGGATGCCTAGAGAATTGTCGTTGGTGCCCATCTGCACCTGATGGTTGTGCTTGGTTGAGAAGACGTGTTCAGTGCATGATGGATAACCGTGAGATACTATTCTTGAAACCACCTGTGCAGAAGCTATGCGAAGAATTGTATAAGTTGAAGATTGACAATGCAAGTGAAACTGTACCATCTGTGTGGGATACCTTGGGGCAACCAAGTGGAAAGTATGATTACATGGTGAAGTACTCCGTTCCTGAGAGCTACAAGATTCCTATTGAAGATGTTAAGGTAACCGGATGGGGTGACGAGTTCCCAGAAGACTATGCTGATATTAACACCATAAGGATTTCCTCTGATCCACGTGCCTAGAGACACCTCTCATTATCACTTCTCCGGACCGGTTCCATATTCCTCGACAAGGCTATCCCTTGGAATTATGGGTGATGTTTACTATCATGGCGTCAAGCAAGACCCTCGACCATTGAAGACCTTGGTTGAAGCTTCCATTCGACATTGACAACATCAGGATCAAGTAGGGTGACGAGAAGGAAGGGTATTCTCTCAATCTCTCCTCCAAAGACACGCGACTCCACTCGCATTCCATTACTCAACCAATTTCCCCGCCGAGGAAAGAACCCGATGACTCATCTGCTCAACGGAAGTACCAAAGGAAGTTCTTGAAGACACCTCAAACAAGAAATGGAGGAAATTCGAAGATTATCAAGAAAAGTGACTACAATGTTGTGGAGCAGTTGGGACGAGACTCGTCCAAGATCTCCATGCTTGCTCGCTCTTGTGCTCGAGGCTCATGCTAATGCCTTGGTGAAGTTTAGAAGAATGCTCATGTGCCGCAAGACACTACTTGACCGTTCGAAGTTTGTATTGCTAGCGGCTGCCAACAACGGCCTAGGCTTCTCGATCTTGATTTGACTCTACGGGAAGAAAACATAACAAAGCCTTGCACATCTACGTGGAATGCAAGGGCACTACCCTGTCTCATGTTTTGGTGGATACCGGTTCTGCTCTGAACATCCTACCAAAGACTGCTTTTGATCGCCTTGATGTCGAAGGGTTGGTTACGAGACCCGGTGACATCATCGTGCGAGCTTTGATGGTTCTAGCGACGTGCTTGGAGAGCTCACTCTGCTGTCAAAGTCGGTTCCCGGACTTTTGACTCTACATTCTTTGTGATGGACATTCGTCCGACTTACTCTTACCTACTTGGGCGCCTTGGATACATGGGGCAGGCGCTGTTACCTCTACCTTACATCAGAAGCTGAAGTACCCGGTGAAAGGGAAGGTCGTTACAATGTGTGGTGAAGAAGAGTATATGGTCAGTCATCTACAGTCATTCCGATATCTCGAGATGGAAGGTGAATTCGTTGAGACTCCCTGTCAAGCTTCAAGCATCCCGAGTCATGCACTTGACTCTCCTGACTCTGAAGTTGCACAAGCTCCTCCTAGAATGGCCTCGTTGAAAGATGCTCAAGCTGCTGTTGAAGAAGGTAGTGCTATTTGGGGTCAGCTCCCTGATCTTCCTTTCAAATTTGACAAGACTGGTTTAGGATTCACCATCAAGGGTCAGAAGATGATACGCCGCGAACGTGCCGGCCAACTTCCTCTCCGTATCAGTCAGAGTGGAATTCATGCTATAGAAGACAACGACAGCGACTTCGACATCAGCAAATGGGTCTTTCCAACTCCAGATCGTGGGCTCAGCAATTGGAAGACCGAAGACGTCATACCAATCTCCTTTAGTCAGGAGTAATCATTTTTGTCTTGTTTGCTTTTCGTATTTTTCTACGTTTTGAACAATAAACTCTAAAGCCTGGTGCCTTACCCGGGGCATCATGGCTCGTCTGCGAGGGTTTTTATTTGTCGTTTGCGTATTTTCATTCAATAAATTCGTTGGACTTTTGCATTCAATTGTGTTTTTCTTTCTTCTACTTTATCACCCCTTCAAAAGGCTATGTGTTCTTACACACACCACATGATACAACTGCGAATCACTCCGAATCTCGTTAATAACGACTATGCTAGTGCTAAATATGACTTGATAATCCGATCTACCAAGCGAAGATGAAAGTGAGGAAGATTGTGAATGCCGGAGAACTTGTCGATTACTCTGCAAGAAGATCGAGTTATCTGACCACCACGAAGAGCAAGTTGAGGTTGTGAATTTGGGTACTAACGAAGGCGAAAAGAGATCAAGATAGGAGGCGGGTCTTGAGCAGTGTTAAAGAAAGGTTGGTACGGATGCTACGAGACTACTGAGGTTTTGCTTGGTCATACGAAGACATGCGGGTTTAGACATTGATATTGTGGTGCACGGTTACCAACAAAGAAGGTTTTCTCCCGTGAACGAAGGTCCGTCGTATGCGTCTGAGATGTCGAGAAAATCAAAGGCGAAGTTATAAACAGTTCAATGCGGTTTCTTAGTGTCACCTCTTATCCCGATGGGTTGCAAATGTGGTACCCGTACCTAAGAAGGATGGTAAGGTGCGAATGTGTGTGGATTACGAGATCGAACAAGGCGAGTCGAAAGCGATTTTCCACTTCCTCATATTGATGTTACGGTTGACAACACCGCTCGACATAAGGTTTTCTCCTTCATGGATGGTTTCTCGGTTACAATCGATCAAAATGGCTCAAGACATGGAAAGACTACTTTGTTACGGTGGGGACCTACTACAAAGTTATGTCGTTCGGATGAAGAGCGGCGCCACTTATCAGCGTGCTATGGTGACATTATTTCATGACATGATTCATCACGAGATAGAGGTCTACGTCGACGACATGATAGCTCGATCACAGACAGAGGAAGAGCATCTCGATCATTTGCAGAAATTGTTTGACAGGTTGAAGAAGTACAGACTAAGACTTAATCCTAACAAGTGCACTTTTGGAGTCAGATCCGGTAAACTCCTAGGGTTTGTTGTCAGTGGTAAAGGTATTGAAGTTGATCCCGCCAAGGTTAAAGCCATACAAGAGATGCCAGCTCCCCGTACCGAGAAGGAAGTCAGAGGTTTCTTGGGCCGATTGAATTACATTGCCAGATTCATTGCACACCTAACTGCTACTTGTGAGCCAATCTTCAAGTTATTAAAGAAAGATCAAGTGGTAGAATGGAACGACGATTGCCAGATCGCTTTTGACAAAATCAAGGAGTACTTACAGAATCCTCCCATCCTAATGCCGCCTACCAAAGGAAGACCTCTTATCATGTACTTGACAGTGTTAGAGAACTCGATGGGGTGTGTGTTGGGGCAACATGACGAGTCTGGTCGAAAAGAGCATGTAATATACTACCTTAGCAAAAGTTTACCATCGTGAAACAAGATACTCACACTCGAGAAAACTTGCAACGCTTTAACTTGGGCGTCGCGCTAAGACAATATATGTTGACTCATACTACCTTGTTGATTTCTAAGATGGATCCGATAAAATACATCTTTGAGAAACCAGCTCTCTCCGGAAGAATAGCAAGATGGAAGATGATCTTGACGAATACGACATCCAGTACACTTCTCGAAAGCTATCAAAGGAAGTGTAGTAGCGATCATTTGGCTCATCAAGCCGTAGATGACTACCGATCTATGCGATTCGAGTTTCGAGACGAAGATGTTTTGCTAGTTACTGATTGTGAAGAACCAGGCCCAGACGAAGGACCTGAACAAGGATCCCGATGAACCATGGTCTTTGATGGAGCCTCAAACGCACTTGGCAATGGCATCGGCGCCATCATTACATCCTCGCAGCGGACATACTCCTTTCACCGCCAGATTGTGTTTCGGTTGCACTAACAACATGGCGAATCTGGCGTGCATTATGGGTATTAAAGTCGCTATTGACTTAAGAATCAAGTTCTTGCAAGTGTATGGAGACTCGGCTTTAGTGATCGGTCGATTAAGGCGAGTGGGATCGAAGCATCCGAATCTCATTCCATATCGGAGCATGTTACGAGTTTGATCCCCTACTTGAAGAGATTACTTGATCACATTCCACGAGAAGAAATCGGTTAGCGACGCATTGGCTACTATGTCATCTATGTTCAAGGTCGATGGGACAACGAGGCTCCCGGATCATCATTGAGAGGTTCGACGAACCAACAGTATTGTTATGAGCTCGACACGGAAGAGAAACCTTGGTACTACGGCGTGAAGAGGTATCTTGAGACTCGGGAATATCCCGAGGGCATCATCAATGATAAGAAATTCATGAAGATTCGCATCCAAATTCTTCCTCGACGGCATCTTGTACAAGCGCAATCATGATGTGTTTACTACTGTAGACCGAGAACAAGGACGTATCATGGAAGAGTTACGACGCGCATTTGGTACTCATTCCGGTGCATACTATGGCTAAGAAGATTACGAGGCAGTTACTATTGCTCCACCATGGAAGCGATTGTCACCGCTATGCTCGATCTTGTCACAAGTGTCAGATTTATGCAGACAAAGTGCACGTACCTCCAGTACCTCAATGTTCTAACAGCTCCGTGGCCTTTTGCAATGTGGGGCATTGACATGATTGGAGAAATCAAGCCTGACCTCCAATGGACACCGTTTCATCCTTGTGGCAATTGACTATTTCACCAAATGGGTAGAGGCGCCTCGTCGCATCGTTACCAAGAATGTTGTGGCTCGATTCATCAAACATAATCTTATCATCGGTATGGCACTCGAAAGGATTATCACGGATAACGCTCTAATCTCAACAATAAGATGATCACCGAACTCTGCGCAGCTTCAAGATCAAGCATCACAACTCTTCCATATCGGCCTAAGATGAATGGCGCAGGAAGCCGCCAACAAGAACATTAAGAAGATTATACGAAGATGACGGTGACTTACAAGGATTGGCATGAGATGTTACCATTTGCTCTTCATGGTTATCGCTTTTCTGACGGACATCCACGGGGCAACCCCTTCTCTCTTGTATACGGTATGGGCAGTCCCACCCATCGAGTACGATACCCTCAACGAGTCCTCCAGGGCGAGTTAGGCGGAGATGATTGGATCGCACTCGCCTTGACGGATTAACTTGATTGATGAGAAGCGACTCGCATCCATCTGCCATGGACAGATTTATCAGAAGCGAATGATCAGAGCATTTAACAAGAAGGTCAAGCACCAAGTTTACCAAGTCGGCGATCTAGTAGTCAAGCGCATCATTCTTCCACAAGGTGATCCCAGGGGCAAGTGGACTCCCACCTATGAGGGACCATTTGTAGTCAAGATTTTCAAAGGAGCTATGATACTTAGCACCATGGATGGCGAAGACTTCCCACACCCTGTGAACGCAGACATAGTCAAAAAATACTACGCATAAAAAGAGACCCGCTAGGTCGACGAACCTAGGCAAAAGTAAGGGCATCCTGGCGAACCAAAAGGGTTCGGGCAAAAGTTAAGGATATATACAAAATATGTACACCGTGTCGAAAACACGAAAAGGCGGCTTGGGCAAAAGGGTATCGAGGTGAAAACCGAAAGGCGGTCTAGGCAAAAGTTAGGGATTTAAGCGTCGACTATGTCTCTTCGGATCACCTACTTTCGACTACTATCATTCAAGTTCAAATGGCGAAAATCAATTCAATCACTTTCTCCCAAAGGAGATGAGATAGTTGAAATATATGAGTACTAGCATAGTTGGAACTTAACGAGATTGTTTCGCATAGCCTTTACCTTTCTCTTGTATAAACTACTTGGCCATCGCCACTGTCAAAATAAATGCAAGTTTCTTTCTCTTTACAATTCTAGTGTGTTGTTGTTTGCATAAAGTCAACGTCGCTTTGAATGATTATATGCATCAGACAATAAAAACTTGTTCGCAACATGCGAAAAGTGAGCATACAAAAGTACTTACCACGGACTTGAGAATTGAGATGACGAAAGTCACCAATGCATTTCCCCACAGCAGGGATCCCTACAGAGATACCACTCACGCAAACTCTCCCCAGCAGTATGGATTCCCTTCCACTAGTCGATATCCCAAACTTCATCGTCATTAGCGGTTTATCTCCCTTGAGCACTTCATCTCCAAGAGATGGCCATCTCCGAGATATCCTCCAAGAATTCCCCTCCCGGAGCATATCCGACTTGAAACTTGGTCAGATAGCGCACCAGAGGAAACCTACACCCCTTATACCTCAGCCAGAGATTGCAACGGGCCCCAGATCCTTCTAACCCGGTCTCCCAGTAACTATCAAACGCTCTCGGCAAAGATTTACACCTAAAATCCCATGAGCGCCTTATCAAAATACTCTTGATGGGATCTATACACAAGATTCCCCAGTAGAGTACCTCCTAACTTCTCCCCAGCCGAGTTTATGTATGAGATCTTCAACAGCACGTTACTCGATCTTTATCATCCTCAGCAGTATTTAGGCTCAAGACATGGTCAGATAGTGCATCAGAGGAAATCAAAGTTATCATCCTTCTCCTTCCCAAGCGGGGTTTCCGCCACTTCATTATCGTAACATCCGCATCTTCCTCAAGATGGATATGTTTTGAAATACCACAACATTCATTATTCATACATTATTCATAAATGTCATAATTCGTGCATATGTCATTCATACACATCGTCATGCATCATACTTTGCATAAGACTAACAATATTCTATCAAAGTTTCTCTTGTTTTCTCCAAAGCAGGTGAAAGTCACTTCTGACGCAAACAGGTCCAGGATTAATACCCGAAGCCAGACGAGAAACCCTATCCGAAACGACCGCCTTAGTTGTCCTCCGACAACTGGTCCGGGATTAATGCCCAAATCCAGACAGGAAAACTATCCGAACGACCACCCTCGTTGTCCTCCGACAACGGATCCAGGATTAATACCCGAAGCCAGACGGAAACCCTATCCGAACGATCACAGGTTATCCTCCGATAACATGCAGTGGATCAATACCCGATGCACAACAGGGAAGATATCCATATTTTGTCAACTACTATCCCCTCAGAGTAATCAGCACGAAGATCTATTCTGATTCCCTCTTATTATCAACAGCAACTACAGAGTCTGGCGTACGACTCAGTTGCCTTGGATGGCATCTTAAGCCCATCTCCGACTACTTGTCAACATCTCCCCACTTTCAGAATGCTGCATATTTAGTTAAAAGACCAATACAAACCAATAACTTCATTCAAAGTTGAACACGAAGTCTAACGTACGACTCTTCCAGGATGGCATCTTAAGCCCATCTCTATGCTCCTTTCACTTCCAGAAACGTCTACAGAGCCTGGCGTACGGCTCACTCCCCAGCATCGATCTTTCCAGATGGCATCTTAAGCCCATCTCCGATAGTTCTCCTATCTATGCAACAGTCTCGAGTCTAGCGTACGACTCATTCCCCAGCGAAGTCTCCAATCTCCAAATGGCATCTATAAGCCCATTCCCGCGTCATCAACGGCGAGTCCAAATTTTCAGGTGTACTCGAGTGTTCAATCATCTTCTACCTTCAGGTCACGAAAGGCAAGGCATGCCAATCTAACCCTTCCAGTACAAGAAGATTGAACAGGGGCAGCTGTCATACCCCAAAATTTGCCCTCATGTTTCTCAAGACATTCCATACATCCATGCTCAAGGATTCCTCAAGAGTTGATCAGACAAACTCTCTTTTAGACAATCAACCCAAACTAGGGTTTGGCATTCCTCAGATCCAGATGGACTTCTAACACCTCCAATGGTTTTCATGCCTCCTCATATGCTTCAAAGACTCTCCATGCCAAGTTTCAAGCCTTACAAGTCAAGTTTCCTCAGACAATTGCTCAGATGGTTGAAAATCAGTTGTATTGGTCAAAAAGTCAACTGTGGTCAACATACAGTCAAAACTTCTGATTTTTGGTCAACATCCTCATTTTGAAGTAACATTCATCATTTGATCAAGGGTTGATCATGATTCATCAAGAAAACTCAAGATTTGCCCAAAAGTCAAACTTACTAAATTAGGGTTTCTAGATGAAAAGTCAACTGAACTTTGACTGACCATAACTTTCTCATACTTTCTCAGAAATTTCTCCACCACCTCTTGTTTTGAAGGAAATTCAATTCTCTACAACTTCATGTCTCACAAGAATGTCCAAAAAATGCTTCTTTTGAGAGGTATAGCTCAAAACATTACAGGTCATTTTCAAAGTCAACAAAAAGTCAACTTTTTGTTTTGAGGATATATTGAGCATGGTAACTCCAATTGAAGTGAAACCAAAGACATTGTTTAGAGGACTCCTAGAGCTTTCCAAAAAGTCCAAGAACTTTCAAAAAAGTGGAAAATTGAGCAAGATACACTATTCAGAAGTTGGGGAATTTTGGACAATTGCACAAAAGGACATATTGGTCAAATTGCAAAATTTTCCAAATGGGCCTATAATCTTTTGATCCAAACTTGTTCATGACCTTGTTCTTGACCCATAAATGCTTGGCCTTGGTTATTTTCTATTTTTATGATTTATATTTGAATTTTATAACATTTAATTCAAAAATAAATTATATAAAATATGAAAATCAAATATTTTTTTCAAAAGGAATGATTTTATATCTTTCTAAATGTCCAAGAAGGCCCATGATCCTTACCAAATTCGTGATAGCCTTGCATTCATGAGAAAAATCATATATTTTTCAATATTTGATTTTATCTTAAATGGAAATATTTGCACATTAATGAATGGATCTTTTTTCACTCTTATTGCACTCCAAACTCTCCTATAAATATCAAGCGTTGTACACAGCACAAGAGGGACGAATCCTAACCTAGAAAACAAGCCAAAACTCTTGCAAAATTTTCAACATTCTTGAAAATTCGAATTTTCTTCTCCAGCCCTTTCCAGCCTCTCTCAAGCACTCAAACGTGCTCTAAGGGTAAGTATGAGTAAGTATACATCAAAAGCAATGATCAAAACAAGCTGAAACAAGCCATATACATGCATACATAACTGGTTTTTTCTTGAATTCGTATTTTTATTACCAGCCTGTTTCAATTGATTCTAACGTTTGCTATGTGTTCATGAGGTTCCACTGGACTGTTCTGGGTCATCGTTTTGATGCTTGCACGTTAGGAAAACGATTTGCCATTCTTAGGGCTTTTCGAACTGTTTTGATCGAACCGTGTGATACAGGCATTTTTAGCAGAAACTAAGGCCACCAATCGATTCGCAGGGTCCGACTTAGGGGGGTAGGGTCCTCCTTTTCCATTTAATCGCTGTGTTTTGCAGGTTTCAGATTTTGTTTGATCGGAGAAGACGACCGGAGCTAGGGCTCCGGCGTCGTTGACTCGATCTGACTCCGGCATGGTTGGCGTGGCATAACGGAGCGTTCCCATTCGTCCATTCAAAACAACTGGGACCCACCTGCTGACTGCGTTTGAATTTCAAACATCCATGACACGTTTCACTCTTATATTTGCATTGTTTTCAAATTCCAAACATGGATGCACGCCCAGCTCAATTGGTCAGCATATTGGTTTTCAAGGTTTGAAAGGGATGTCCCCAGTTCGATTCCTGGTTCAGACAATCCCTTTTTTCACTTTTTCCAAACTCAATTATTTTCATATTTTCATTATTTTAATATTTTCTATTCTATTTTAATTCTTTTCTATATTTTATTTACGCATTAAAAAATCTTCAAAAAATAATTTTCTTTTTACAGTAGTTTTATAAAATCTTTATTTAATTTACAAAATTAAAAAATATAATTTTGCATGCATATTTATTTTTATTTTGATTTTAGCATTTAAATCATATTAAATTAGCTTTTAATTACTAAAATACATTTAAAAATTCCAAAAAAATTATCTTAGTATATTTATCTTATTCCCAGCATGCATTAATTTTCTTATATTAAAATTTGCATTTTTCCTAACATTTTCTCTTATTTCAGTTTCATCATATTTTCCGATTTCTCGTTTGTTTCACAGGTTCATCCGATTCAGACGATTCTTCCATTTTTATTTCATTTTTCAATAATGTAATTGCATATGGGTTGTAATAGCTTAATTTAGGATTTTACTTTCCGCATTTTAAATTATGTATCTGCCCCAAAGCCATGTAATAGCGTAGGACATTTATCTTTCCGCACTTTTACATTCCGCATTTTAATTTCCGCACCCTATAACTGCTAGTAATTAGGCGTGTATGGCAAGATAAAATCAACATAGCTCACTCTAATTTGCAAGATAAAATATCTGAATTCAACACACTTTTTCACACATGCACCCCTTAGGGTAATTCTCTCTCGTTGCCTTTACGAATTCAAATGGTCATGTCCCTCGAACGTAGAGGTATTCTAGCACCGTTGCCTTCAAAACAAATCATCATAGTCCCTTCGATACAAAGATCATAGACCCACGATGTCGCCTCCGAATACATGATCTTGACCCTCGATTGTCGCCTACGAAAAATGATGATAGTCCCTTCGAATGTGCTAGGATATCTCCTACAAGTTGCCTTCTATGACCATCCGATGTCCCTTCGAATGTCCCGCTTACATCCAACGAATGGAGCTACCTACTAACTAATGGTATGGCTAGCGCTATTCTAAAGGAACGTAAACAGAACGAAAACGACCAATTCTAAGTAGGTAATAAGATTTTTAGTTGCTTGCTCTATCAAAATGCTTTTCACACCACACACTTTTTGTCAAAGTTCAAACTCTTTTCAAAACAAAACATTTCCGAACACTTTGTATACATTCCTACATGAATCATTACAAAGTCAAAGCGAAATGTCTTTTCAAAACATTTTTCAAACACACAGAAAGCACAAGTTTTTCAAAAGTGATCTAGAAAGCAACTAAGAGCCCGTAGATAACTACGGATGGAAAGGGGTGCTAATACCTTCCCTTTTCATAACCTTCTCCCTTACTCAGAATCTAACGAAGGTCTTTTTTTGTACTTTTACCTTCCCTAAATTGGATAAAAATAAAAGTCGGTGGCGACTCTTGCTATCCGCACATTTGCGATACAAAAACACTAAAAAGTCAGTTCACCGCATTACAGAGGGACCGTTCAGGGTCTCGGAAGAATTGCAAAACGGAGCCTACAAATTGGAGACATTAGACGGATCAGAATTACCAAGGACTTGGAATGTTGCAAATCTTAAATTTTATTTCAGTTAAATATGCTTATGTAAAAATAATTGGTGCACTCTTTTCCCTAGGCAAGGGCCAGGGTTTTTAATGAGGCATCTATATAATGAAATTGTATTGCAGCATCTGATCTGTGGCAGCAAAATGGCGACGTACTGCTGAGCTCGGTCTAGGATCGACTCTCAGTCACGGAAAGGCTCTGTTTCCATTGGGAATACTCCTTGGTCAACCTCGGTTGGGCTCTGAAAATCCGTCTCGGATCATCCCTATAGAGGCTCTGAACCCTCTGGTCAACCTCGGTTGGGCTCAAAAATCCCTCGGATCATCCCTATAGAGGCTCAACCCTCCGTCAACCTCGGTTGGGCTCTGAAAATCCGTCTCGGATCATCCCTATAGAGGCTCTGAACCCTCGGTCAACCTCGGAAGAGGCTCTGAACCCTCTAGTCAACCTCGGAAGAGGCTCTGAACCCTCTGGTCAACCTCGGAAGAGGCTCTGAACCCTTGGTCAACCTCAGAAGAGGCTCTGAACCCTTTGGTCAACCTCGGCAGAGGCTCTGAACCCCTTCGCGACGAACTGCTAAGCTCGGTCTAGGATCGTCTTTCAGTCACGGAAAGGCCCTGTTCCTCCTCGGAGCAACCTTCAAAACGCATAAAATGAAACATCTTAAACCAAAGTTTCATCAAGCGTTCCCTTAATACTCTCTCCAGTCTCGGCAAGTCGGGATTACCTAGAGATGTATGTGGGAGTTACGAACAATTGTTATGTGTTAATCTCTAAACCACTAGGATTGCTGTTGCATCCTATGGCTTGGGGGGCTCGTAAATACTACATAAAAGTTCGCAACTAGGAAAAAACTTGGAAATTAATAACGAAAATTCAAGTACATAGCCCGGCAGGGCAAAGATTCAAAATACAAAATGCATCCGCCAAAAGGGATGACTAACTATGGAAACAAAAGAAGAAATCAAGGTTTGGGTTGGGTAGAGTTGGCATCCACCTTAGCGTTTTCTTTGCTAATAGTGGTCTCGCTGTCATCTTCATCAACCTCCACCAGCTTCCCATCTACAATGGTCTTGAAGAAATCAACTTCCGAGATATCTATGTCGGGGTATAAGCAATTGACTTGAGCTTTGGCACGGTCAAAAGCTAAGTCCCCGACGTCCAGCACACCCATCTGGGATTTCTTTAGTGCTTCCTTCAGCTCGGAACATGATTTTTCAGAATCCTGGAACTTGGTGGACATCTGGGCAAGCTCATCTTCCAAGGTCTTTATCCGTTTGCCTGCTTCTGAATTCTTCTCTTCAAGACTTGTGATGTTGTCGGCAGCTTCGGAGAGTTTATTTTTGAATACATCGTTGGCGTTGAGAAGGAATTTCTCGTTGTCAACCAACCTCTTGACTTCGGCCTCTAGCTCAGTCTTCTTCTTCTCCGCATGATCACCCGATTCAAATAGACTTCGGGTGAGCACAGCACACCTCATCAGGTATGAACTCAGCTGTTTGGTGATCTGTTGCGAACCCAGATGAGTCAGCTTGTTCACGTCAGTAGTGGCGTTGAGATGATCATACAAAAACTTAAGGCCATCGAAGTCGGCAGCCCAGAACCGATTCTCAGGAGAAGCCCCACCAGAGCTATCACCAGTTTCCTTCAGCAATTTGGAGATAGCCCAGTCGGTCGAGTTGGTCTCGTTCCCCATAACGGTCTTCAGCTTTTTTGGGATAGACTCGGGGGCTGGTTCAGGCTCAGCTGGGCATTTCAGAGGAGAAGCAGCGATGATGTTTGTTTCTGTAGCAGGGTCACGAGTCGTGACGTTCTTCTTCTTCTTCGGAACACGCACTTCCAGCCCGGCCAAATCGGACTTGATCTCGGAAGGACCGCCATTACCCATTCGGGCGGCATGAGCTTCGGCCATTAGCTTCCTCTGTTCCTTTACGGACATATCAGTCATTTTGTCTGTTGGAAATAAAATAGGGAAAGGAAGTTAAGTAAACAAATTAAGCATAGGAGAATAAAGATAGTCCAGAAGTTCTTACCTAGGAAGTCGGGGACTTCCTCGGGAGACAGGGCAAGTAAATCCTTGACCCGAATCGGCCTGAAGGAGTCCAGTATTTCTAAAGAAAGGATCTCGGTATCACTTAGGCTGTCGTAATCAAAACCAGAGATAGGGAGTGGGTCGCAAGTCCAGTACAAAGGGAACTTATGATGCCCATCAGAACCATAAATAACATAAGGGCACCGAGACCCACATCTTACTCGGAGGAAGCGCTCTTTGTAGCCCTTAAAGTTGGAGGTATAAGCTTGGAGGAAACTTCTTTTTGGGATGCCACTGATGGCAACCCAGTTTCCAGGCTCTGTGCTTTTTATTTCGAAAAAAGAAAAGAACAAGCCAATGGTGGGGGTTATGGATAGGGCTCGGCAAATTACTTCAAAGGCCCGGATGAAGCCCCAGCTGTTGGGACGGAGTTGGGAGGGAGCCAGGTTAATAGTACGGAGGATATCAGTCTCGAAATCGGAGAGTGGGAATTGAATGCCAAATTCCTCGATCACTCCAGTATAAAAATAAAACCATTCCGTCTCGACTCCCTGAGGACGGATCATACAGACACTCTCTCCAGGTTCACAGGATTCCAAAATCACATCATCTTCGTCTCTTGTAGTCGAGATACTCCATAAAGAACGAAGTGCAGCGATTTCTTCATCTTGTATCAGGCTTCGCTTAAAGCCAACAGCTTCCCCTTTGATCAGTCGGTTGGTTTCCATTATTAGCACCACCGAACCTGAAGAGTCAGGGTCAGAATCACTTTCAGAAGTAAAAACTTCAGCACAAACCCTGTCCGTAACTCAGTCAGTCACCCTCTGGGTATCACTCATCTCACGCATGCATTCCTCGAACAGGGTTTTTTCGTTCCTCGTCTCCTAAATGGATTTTGCGACCAAAGTCATCGCACTCCCTAATGACGACCATGTTTGGATTGAAACAAAAATAGTGTAAAGAAAAGAGGATACCTGAGTTGATGATCGACTGATTGGTATGAAGGTTTTTGAAGCGTCTGACGGCAAAGATTGCGATAGGGTTGAGAATATGTAGAGGAGGAATTCGTGGAAGGCAAATAAATGAAATATAATGAGTTGGAGGGAAAGGAGGCGTAAAATCAGGTTTTCCCCCTATTTATAGGGCAATCATGCAAAACACAGGTGACCGTTGGGCTGGTGTCACGTGGGTCATGTGCCACACTTTTTAAGAAAGTTCAAAAATGCGCACATCTCGCTAAGGGATTAAGGGTTCAAACTGTTTGGTCGACACGAATTCAAGGGGCTTAAAACCGAGCGACCAAGGGGGCTTATGATCATGCATAAAATCCTTAGCCGAGATGAATGTCTGAGAGGGAAGACTGTGAAGATCCGGGATAGGTCTCGGCCTTAGGGAAGAGGTCTTTATCCGATGTGGGTCTCAGAGAAAGAGATGAAGTCGGCCCAGTTCCGAGGAGTAGTCTGGTAGCTATTCCAGTATGAAGGATTGAGCAGACGTTATGAAAGATAAAGAGTTCCTAGAGTCTTTATGAGACGTTACTAGTGAATGATTACAAGCTGTAACAGCTAGCTCCTTGCCTTAAAGCCATGGTTAATGTCTCAAGCGATTCTGAAAGGAAGAAATAGCTTCATGGAAGGACTGATATAAATAGGGCTCCCGCCAGCGGGATAAGCAAGACAATCATAAGCTTGGAACTTGAGTTACGACACTTGAGCTTCCAAATCCCTAAAATATCTTTAACAAGGTTTTTCCTGCAAGAACAAATTAGTATAAGATATTTTTTATTTGCTAAATTATCAATTAATTTATTAGTTGATTTTTTATCAAGTAGAAAAAATTTATCCTAATAATTATTTAAATTCCGGTTGTATTGTGTGTTAATTTACTTTTTATTATTCGTTTTATTATGTTATTCGCTTGTATGTTTATTATGCGATTGTACACTCCACTCACTAATTAACATAAAAAGAAACAACGCCTCCGATCTCTCATTTTTGGTTACCCACACCAAATTCTCTAAGGGTCTCATGGTTGGGGATGAGCATGGCCATCCTCACGAGGTTAATTAAGGCCCTCGTTGCCTTGATTAATCATAACCCGAAAAACAATTGGTCCACATACCAATAACCATGCACCAGGGTCTCATGGTTGGGGATAGGAGCACCTATCCTCATGAGGTTAATCAAGTCCACATACTTGGTTAATCATAACCCGAAACTCCATTTCTCTACGTCCAACGCCAAAATTTTCAAAACACTTTCAAACCAAAACAATTATTTGAACTTGTTTTTTTTTAAATCAATTTTTCTACAAAAAAAGAACATTTGGATAAGATTTGTTTTAATAGTTAGATGTTAGCCTAACGATTAAAACGAATCGAAGTTTCTAGTTGATTAGATGATAGCCTAATAAATTGAGAAACTTCAGATCCATGTTCTAAAACAAAAAACATAGTGTTATGGTATTTAATTAAATTGTTGGATGGTAGCCCGACGATTTAATTAAATTTAGAGTATTTGGGCCGTTAGATGATAGCCTAACGACTTAAACACTTTTATTCCATACACTTAATAAATGTGAACTCGGTTTCACCTCACCTTTTTCATAATAAAGATTTTGGATGAGAGATGATTGGCCGAGTCCCCTCACCAATATCGAGTATTGAATCGTTAGATGATAGCCTAACATTTTGGTACTTGTCATCTACAATTAAAATCAATTCAACCCATTCAAATTCCTTTTCCGCTCATACGCGGTCATCAAAAACATTTTCAATTAAAATCAACACAACCAATTCAAACATTTTCAACAAGAACTACGGAGTTTTGACTTTCCCATTGCACAAGGGAATACGTAGGCACGCGGTTTCGAAACCGTGTCAAACTCAAAATAATAATAAACAAACGCCTTTTCTTATTCATGACTTAGAAATTAGCGATTACACACACAAACACATTTCGAACTAAATGGGTCCCATCGAGTACGATGGACGTAAGAGGTGCTAATACCTTCCTCTTGCGTAACCGACTCCTGAATCCATGCTTTTTGGTCTTGTAGACCGCCTTATCCGATTTTGTGGGTTTTATCTATATTTCCCCGTTCTTTCTAGAACAAATAAAATTAGGTGGCGATTTCATTGTTTTGAAAATTCATTTAAATGATTTTTGAAAATCGAGTTGCTTCAGTTGGCGACTTCACTGGGGAATTGTTTTAAAACTTTTTTTTGACTAAGCGAGTCAACCCTAGTTTAGTTCTTCGCATGTTTGTGTGTTTGTTTATCGCTTTCTTCTTTATGCTTATCTATTGTTTATTGATTATTATTCTCCTTACACTTTATGTATATTATTTTGTTGATATATTATTGTGATGGGAATTCATGGGCATTGATACATAGATAAGCCCACTACCCAGGATTCTAGGTCACCTTTTTAGGAATAGAGGGGTTGCGTAGCCTAGGTCCACCTGACTCCATTGTCTTGTTGGACCGAATCGAAGACTCCGGCTTAGAGTTGGTTTTTTTAAGGAGGTTGTTGGCCCGCACGATAGCGTAGGAGGACATCAATCTTTGGACAAATGACCTATAACTCTAAGTTTGTTCATGTTGTCCTAACCGAGACCAAACGCTCAAATTTTGGATTTCGAGCATCCCGTTAAGAGCCGTTTCTTGGGGTATACTTTTACAAATACTATCGCCATGTAGGCCTCTCGCGCGATGATAGTGTTTGTAAAAGGGGATCTGAGACCCCGCGAGAAACATTTAGCCAAAAAACATAAGAGTAGCCTTACCCGGGGAATTGTTGGGTAGACGTCGAAACCATGACCGACCAATCCTATGAACCAGCTTTATTTAATTTGCAACATGCATTGCATACATTTGCACAAAACAATTTAGCATATAACTTTTATTTTCAGGGAACCTTATAGATTTTGTTGGTGCAGTAAGCAGAAAGGAAGAATGAATCCAACTGTGAAGAACGTTCCACATCTCAAATTCAAAGAACTGAAGTTGGGAAAGTTGATAACTCAAAGTGAAAGAATTCCGCCTGTCAGTAGAGCTTATTTTGGGAAAAGGTTTGGGAACATCCTAGATCTTTTGACTACCAATGTGGACATGGAAGCTTTGATTGCTTTGGCAAAATACTATGATCCTCCTCTTCGATGCTTCACATTTCAAGACTTTCAGCTTGTTCCTACAATTGAGGAGTTCGAGAGAATTCTTAATTGGCCTTTGAAGAACGACACTCCCTTCCTCAACATAGGGGAAGACTTGGATAAGGATGATATAGCTGCTGCTTTGTTTCTTCCTGCAAGGGAGGTGGCACCTTGGATTACAGAAAAAGGTATTCTTAGGCAAAACTTGGAGGATAAGTTATCAAGTTTGAGTGTTAAAGACGATTGGCCGACTTTCAGCTCCATACTTGCTTTGCTCATCTTTGGGGTGGTTTTGTTTCCAACTAATGAAATTGGTTACTTGAGCCCGTCTGCTATTGGTATATTCATGTCAAAGAATCATATTCCTGCATTGTTGGCTGATGTTCTTTACCATCTCCATGAGAGACATCTGAAGAAGCGAGGGGTGGTTCTGTGTTGTTCTCCGCTGCTGTATTTATGGTTGACATCTCATATCCCTCAGAGCGGACCATGGGAGAAGATCCTGAGAAACTTATCTTGGTCTCAAAAATTGGCTTCGCTTACAGCTGATGGTGTGTTGTGGCATTCTCCAGGTTGGGGATTCGTTGATCTTATCACTCACTGTGGTGGATATTCTAATGTTCCTTTGGTTGGGTCTATGGGATGCATCAACTATAACCCAAGACTTGCAACGAGGAAATTGGGATATCCGATGGAAAATGAACCAAGGCCTGAACACTTGGAAAGCTTCATTGTACATGAGCTTGGCAAAAAGGATCGCAACGAAGTATTGAAGATCCGAAGAGCTTGGGATCAAATCCATAGGGAAAGTCGAGAGCTAATCAAGAGGGGCGGAATTGATGGAAGATCTTATCGCCAGTGGGTGATAGAAAGAGTTCAAGAAGTCAAGCTGCCTTACTTTGTGGAGGTGCCTTTTGATCATCCCGAACCTGTGATCACTCATGTTCCGATAGAAGAGAATACGAGGCTTCAGGAAATCATCAGGAAGATGGAGGAGGAAAGATTGGAGCTACAAAGCTCTAATTCTCGCATTTTCCTCAGAGCTGAAAATCTGGAAGCCAACCTCAAGGAGGTAAAAGAAGAATTAGCAGGAAGAAGAAGACAGAATGAAGAGGATGAAGAGCTCCTAATAAGATGTTCTGAAGACTTGAAGAGTGCTGCTAGTGGGGCAAGGGATCTTCGTCGACAGTTGAAGGCTGCTCAGCAACAAAGAGGGCAAGCTTATCTAGATGAAGAAAGGGCCGTTGAAGAGAAGAGAGCATTGAAAGCACGTCTCGAAACCAAGATTTCAGAATTAGAAGCTTCTCTAGCACGAACTAATAAAATGCTAGAAAATGAGATAGCTGCAAGGGAAGAAGTCTGCATTGCCCGAGAATTGGAAGCAATTGAACTAGCTGAAAGGGTTCAAGAGCTGAATATTACAAGGGAAGAAAGAGACAGCAATAGGGATGCTTATGAAGGCCTTAAAGAGCAATGCCAAGGATGGATAGATGAGATCCATAATCTGAACCATCTGTTGGATGAAAAGGATGAAATTGTGTCCTTTCTAGAAGAGCAGAATGGGCATTTCTATGGGAAGTACAGTGGTATGTATGACATGTGTAACCATTTGATTGTTGATGTACCTTGGAGACTCAGGTCGGCCTTAGAAGATCTTGAAGGCGACCAGATACCTCCTGCTGTGAGTGAGTTCCTCTTCCTTTGTCAAGATGTGGTGAACCGATTCAAGACAGAAACTAGAGATTTGAAGCCTCGTCGCGGACAACATTTCTAATTTTTAGCAACTTGTCTTATTTGAATATTGAATTCAATGACTAATGTAATGATTTAAATTCCAGTATGAATCTTAAAGTTCGACACAGTGTAAGTATGGTCCAATGTTAATTTTTCGTAGAACGCAACCATATGGGTTGTTGTCACCACAACATGTATATCATCCCCCTGTGATGCACAAAAATGCAAAATGACAAAATTAAAAGAAAATGAAGGTTAACGAAACGGTTTTCAAACATCTTGCAATATAGAATTCCATATAACATAAAGAATCACAAATGGCAAATCAAATAAACATAAACAATTTGAGTTACGAGAATTACGTCTTTGTCTATGAATATCATCTCGAAGTGATCTTTGTTGTTGGAAACAATCTTCCATTTGTGGTGCACTCTGACAACCACCTTCCATAGCTCATTCTTGTCATTGATATCAGCTATTCTCTCTAAAGGTCTGGCCATGGCAAAAAACAGATGTGTTTAAAAACCGGAGAGGAAATAACATAAAAGCATCAGAAGTTGTTAAAATAAATATATTATAATAACATACAATGGATGGAGAAAATATGGAAGATCGTGGTGTTCATGGATGAGGTTGGGTGGATGGAGAAAAAGAGAAGAATATGGTGAAGTGGGCAAAACCAATTATAGGTTTTTGCTGAGAAGTTGGAATAACATAAGAAAGATTAAGCAATTCAAGGTTTATTAAAATTAATTATAATTATTGGAATTTATTTAAAATTGAGTTTTTCACTAAAACATAGTGCTTAAAGATTAGCAAGCCACGTGGATGAATTTGGGATTAATAAGGGCAATTAAGGATTTTACTCAACACTTTCTTTTCTTATATGATAGATTTATGTCATAACAGGAATTAAATATTATATATAATATGTTGTAGATGTGCCTTAAAATCTTTATTGATGAGGAGAAATAAAATATATTTTACAAATTGTATTTATCACAAAAATCAGAAGTTCTAGAAATCCGGACGAAAAGTCGAAAAGTAGAATCGGGAAAAAAATCGGTCAGTGAATAGTGTTATCTGTATGAATGAATAGTGTTGTCCATACGAGTGAATAGTATTATCCGTACGGTGAATATTACCTCTCGTACAATGAATAGTGATTTGGGATTTTGGGACTTTTTCGACAATTTCTCATTTTGTGTGTTTCAGCCTCTTTCGATTCGAACCATGGATCCATGTATAATTGTATTGTGATTTTGGACTTTGCTTGTTGGGTATTTGCTATTATAAATATGTATCTATTATATGCTTACAAGTGTGACAATCTTAAAGCTTACACTAACAAGGGAGAGAAACAATTTAAAGGCATACCATAAAGTTTTGTCTATTCTCAAGGGAAACCATAGAAAGACAAAAGTTTTGGAAACATTTAGGGTTATCTAAGGTTATTGAGAATTGAGAAACACTTGTTTACACCTTGGATTTGAGTAATTCATATATTGAAGGTTGAAGAGGTTGGAGTAACACTTGGGTAGAAAATAGGGTAATTCTTGGGCACCTTCAATGCTGTTCTTGGGAACCTGAAGACGAAGGCTATTTTCTTGTAACTCATATGTAATCTATTGTGAAAACTTTGTGAGTATAGTGAATTAGAGAGTTTCTCTCTCTCTGTCTCTCTCTCTCCCAGAGTAGATCTCTCCCATAGTAGATCGTTTGATTGAATTGTGCAAACAAACCTTCGTCTTTTTCTCGCCTTATTCTGTTATATTATTTGTGTATGAATTATTATTGCTGAAGACCATTATTTTGGTTGCTACTATTCTTTGCCTCACAAATTGATATTGCATTTTGTCGTAATTAACAACAAGATTCACAACAAGTGGTGCAGTGAGCGTGGAGCAAAGAGGTATTGAGCACCATGGGCAGATGAGAGATCGAGAAATTTTCATGTAACGACTTCGGGCTGTGGAAAATTAAGATGTAATAAATTTTACTTCAAGATAAGTGTATTGACGTTTTGAAGAGTGATGCATTGATGCCTCCAGGTCTTACATAGGTACAAAAGATCGAGATGGTGGATAACGCCATGAGTGCCATTATCTTGTGCCTCAGAGATAAAGTTCTAAGACAAGTCGCTAGCAAGAAAATTGTGGTTTCTATGTGGGTAAAACTTGAATCTTTGTAAATGACAAAGATTCAAGTTTTGCCAGTGGGCATATGGGAGATCGAGAAACTTTTTGGTAACGACTTCGGGTTGTGAAAAATTAAGATGCAAGAAATTTTAATTCAAGATAAGTGTATTGATTCTTTGAAGAGTGATGCATTGATGCACGCATGTCTTACATAGGTACATAAGATCGAGATGGTGGATAAGACCAGAAGTACCATTACCTTGTGCCTCAAGGATAAAGTTCTAAGTGAAGTTGTCAGGGAGAAAATTGTGGTTGCTATGTGGGGAAAACTTGAATATTTTCATATGAC
Organism: Vicia sativa; assembly: GCA_021764765.1. Lineage (NCBI taxonomy): Eukaryota > Viridiplantae > Streptophyta > Magnoliopsida > Fabales > Fabaceae > Vicia > Vicia sativa. The sequence goes on from CM038796.1 coordinate 208,566,120, forward strand.
AAAGTCTTTGGCTCACAGGTTTTGTCTGAAACAACAATTCTATTCATTCTGAATGGTGGAGTACAAATTCATAGTTGAACATCTTACATAATTTCACAAGATTATTGATGATCTTGAGAATATTGAAGTGAATATTTATGATTAGGGCAAGGCTTTGCTCTTGTTGAGTTCATTACCAAGATCCTTTGAGCTCTTTAAGGATTCCCTTGTTTATGGTAAGGAAAATACTATTACTTTGGATGAAGTCTAAATGTCGGTGAAATCCAAATAACTTTCAAAGTCGAAAGATTTGAAGATTGAAGATAATGGTGAAGGCTTAAATGTGTCAAGAGTAGAAGGTGAGCGTAAAGGGATGTCCAAATCAAAGAGGTCTAACAAAGGTAAAATGTTTTAATTGTCATAAAATCAGTCACTTTAAAAGGGATTGTCTTGAGAGAAAGGTCGATGAAGATTCTGTTCAAGCTGTAGTTGCCTTGGGTGAGGAAAGTTATGAGTATCTCGAAGCACTAGTAGTATCAAGTTTGGAAACTGAAGATAGTTGGGTCATTGACTCCGGTTGCTCTTATCAAATGTGTCCAAGAATATAATACTTTAAAACTTTGAAGATGGTTCAACGCACAAAATCCCCAACGGAGTACCTCCCATCTTTTATTATTTCCAACATCATTAATATCTAGGCTCAAAACTTGGTCAGATAGTGCATCGAAGGAAACCTACATCTCTTTCTCCTCCAAGTCAGGGTTTTCAGCAACTTCATCCCCAAGCAGAAGTCAGAAATCCTCGGCGGGACGTACTCATCTTCTTCAAGATGGATATGTTTTGAAATACCACAACATCTACATTCATACATTTTTCATAAAAAAAAAACATGACACATGCATATATCATTCATGTACATTGTCATATGCCCGCATGCATCATAATCTGCACGAAACTAACTATATCCTGTCAAGGTTTTATTTTCCCCAGCAGGTAAAACAAATCTTTTCCAAATGTAAGTGTGATGACTGGTTTTTTTTCGTCATCGGTTGTTTTAAAAACAAATGAAGTCGCCACCTAATTTTATTTGTTCTAAAAAGAACGGGGAAATATAGATAAAACCTACAGAATTTGGATAAGGCGGTCTACGTGACCAAAAGATGTGAATTCGGGAGTCGGTTATGCAAGGGGAAGGTATTAGCACCCCTTACATCCATCGTACTCGATGGGACCCGTTTAGTTCTAAGTGTTTGTGTGTTAAATTTCTAATTTAAGTTATGATCGAGAAATAAAAGAAACGGGGTTTATTTATTATTATTTTGAGTTTGGCACGGTTTCAGAACCGTGTGCCTACGTATTCCCTTGTGCAATGGGAAAGTCAAAACTCTGTAGTTCCTCTTGAAAAGGTTTGAATTTGTTGTATTGATGTTATAAGAAAAATCGCGCATTAGACATTTCAAATGCTTGAACTTGGACTTGTTTAGTTTTTTTGAAAAGCTTAAGTCTTCGTTCGTGTTTGAAATGGCTATTGCACACTCTTTGTAAGAAAAGAGTTTGATGATCGCATATGAGCGATAAAAGAGTTTGAGTGAGTTGAGTTATTTTTATGTGGGAGATGAGTATTGGACCATAAGCGTTCAACGGCTAATGCCCCAAATACTCGGATGAGTGGACAGAAACATCCTAATCATCTTTTTCGACCCAAAAAGTTTGTTGAGAAAAGGTGAGGTGAAACAAGGTTCATGTTGATTAGATTCATTTAAGAAGAAACCAAACATACAGTTGAGGGTCGATACAGGACTGACTACCATATGTTTGGGAGGAGAGAGAAGTAGAATAGTTATTTATGAAAATATTTTGAAAAGAATCTCGACGTTGGATCGAGGTTTAGAAATTTAAGTATGAAAGTGTTTTAGATGGGGTTTTGAAAATGGTTTTGAAAAGTGAAGGATATTCACAAGAAGTTTTGAAAAGACTTAAGTTGGAAAGAAAACATTTTTTTGAAAAGTATTAAAAATACTTAAAATGTCCCATTTTTTAAGTTAGTAAAAATATAATCAAAAAGAAAATATTTTTGGATTTTTTTGACATAATCATAAAATAAGCATATTAAATGACAAGTGTGCAAAAAATCATCTTAATATAAGAAGTTTTGATTGGTTTTTTTGAAAATGTTGAAGTTTGTTAAAAACTTAAGAAAATTAGTGATAAAAAGAAGGTTTTGGTCCTATGGAGGTTTAAACCCAGGACCCTTGGTTTAGAAATGAATAGTTTTACCACTGAGCCATGTGTTTAACTTGTCATTTACACACTTCCATTTAATTATATTTAAAAACAAGTTTTGAAAATGTTTGAAAATAGTAAAAATGGAAAAGATGAAAAAAATGGTCTCAGGGGGATTCGAACCCTGGACCATAGGCAAGGCAAAGGACATGAAAAGCGCGCTGACTACCACTGGGGTGGCTATACATCCGTGAATAAAACATGAATCATTAAATATATTCTAAAACGAAAATTTAAATTTTCCAGAAAACTGAAAAACGCGCGCATCAATTCATCTTCTTCCTCTAGATTTCAATTCCTAGATTCTTCATTTCTTAATGAAATCAAATGATCCAAACATCAAACTTGCTTGGATTTTTCCCAGGAACATGATTATGTCATTTAATTTCATTTATTTTAAGCTTAGAATCATTAATTTTTGCATGAACACGAAGAACCATAATTCTAAGTTTTGATTATGAAATCATGTATGAGCACAATTTTAAGCAATTGATTGAGGGTTATTAATCAGTGATAGTGCAGAAACAAAATGGCCAAGCCTTTTTTGTGCTGAAAGTTAGAAATCACAGAGTTCAAAGTTCAAGTTTATACCTCTTTAAACTGAAATCGTGTTTCTTGCTGGAGGTGTTCCAGATGTTTTTGAATGATTGCTACAGCTTCAGTGATGTTTATGGAATGTATTAGTATGCTTACCTTGGTTTGAAATGGTCTGGATTGTTCTGACCAAGTCCAGTTTCAGTTACTTGAAGTGAGAATCAATTTTCATGATTCTATGTTTACAGTGATGAAATGATGATTCGGATTACTTCTATATAATGTATAGAATGTGTTTGAAGTGAAAAATTATAACAAGCACGAGTGAATTAAGAGTTTGGAAGTTATGGCTCAAATTTGCATTTTATGAGTTTTGGAAATGATTTCTGGAGCAAACTGATTTTGGCTTGTTTTCTGAGGGTTTGAAGTTCCAAACAATTTCTAAATGATATTTAGAACATGTTAGAATGAAACCATTGGTTGGAACTTGCAAGAATTGCAATTTGGGATTCTAACCTCTTTGAAATTGTTTTGGAATTGTTTTGGTGTGTTTTTTGAATGAAGTAGGAACCTCTATTTATAGGCAAAGGATTTTGAAAATGGCAAGGTAAAATAAGATTAGAAGAGACATTTGGAAGCTTAAGGCTTAAGAAAGAATATTCCTTCATTAAATGCAAATGGAATCTTTCTAATCATTACTTAAAAAAACTCAAGTGTTTTTTATCCTTTCCTAGCAACTTACATTAGATTTTTTCTCTTAAATTCTATCTCATGTAGTGACAAGGCTTCTAGAAGGGAGAAAGTTGCAAAACAACTTGTAATTTTGATGCATGATTTTGGAAATCCATGGTTTTGGAGCTCTATGTTTCAAAATTAAAACCATAGCTAGACAAAGTGTTTTTGAAAGTTCTTGGACTTTTTAGAAAGCTTGTAATAAGACCTACAACTTTCATGTTTTGAGTTTTTCTTGAATCAAAATGGATCTAGGTGAAAAATGGCCATGAAAGTGAGGAAAAACCATGTTTCTTAACACTTGAAAAAATTTCTAAGTGTTAAAAAAATTCAAATCTTGACTTTTTGTTGACTTTTTCATATTTCTTGATTTTTTATGATCATGATGGATTATTTGAAATGTTTTTATGATTGAAAAAATTTGGATTTGAAAAAGTTGACTAAAAGTCAAAGTTTGACTTTTTGAGCAGATGAATTTTCATCAGATGATTCAGAATTTGTCTGATGAAGAAACATGGATTTTGCAATGTTTTGAATCAATAAATTAGGTTAAGATGTTGCATTGAAGATGTTAAGATCAATCTTCAAGCAAATAGGTCATCCATTGAGCAGAAAGTCAATGATTCAATATCTTCGATCAAAACCATAATTGGTCGATTCAAGGTAGATCATGAGAAAAAGTTGGGAATTTTAAGATCAAATGTTGATGATTGATTAAGATAGATCATTTTAGATAAGTGGAAACTCAAACCCTAATTGATCATATCTTGAACAGATGAAATTTTGAAGAAACCCTAATTTTGACTTCTAGAAGCCATGCACGATCTATCCTGTTCTGAAACTGTTAGTGATGTAATGGTCTTATGAGAAATATAAGGGAATAAAGCCTTGATCTTGTGCACTTTCAAAAGAGTGTATTCCTGGAAGAAGGGATGTCTCATGATCACTCCTTATAAACACAAACTCAAAAGTCGTTTCCGGAAGTTGAAACCCTGAGCTTAGGAGGGTAAATTTTGGGGTGTGACAGTTGCCCCTATTCAATCATCTTAAACCTGATAAGTGAAAGAAAGCGACAGCTTTCGAACGTTCAAGGTAGAAGAGGATTGAATACCAGAGAACCCCAAAAATTTTCCCTACGCGGGAAACCAATGCTACAAAAGAAAGCAGATAAGATATCTTGACTACAGAGCCAAGGAAGAAACACTTGAAGCGAATAACCTTGCTAAGCACCAACAGAATGCCTTAACACAACAATACCCAATGAGAAATAATTAATAGATCTCATCAACACTGGGGATAACCGAGTACCATAAATGAGCAGTAAATATCAAGTTTTAACAAAAATGCTATGAGAAGAAAACCGAATTTCTCAAGCGACAAGAAATATAATAGATTAAGCCATCACAGGATGTCTTAATGAAAATGCTATGAGAAGAAAACCGAACTTCTCAAGCGAAAAGAAATATAATAGATTAAGCCATCACAGGATGTCTTAATGAAAATGCTATGAGAAGAAAACCGAACTTCTCAAGCGAAAAGAAATATAATAGATTAAGCCATCACAGGATGTCTTAATAAAAATGTTATGAGAAGAAAACCGAACTTCTCAAGCGACAAGAAATATAATAGATTAAGCCATCACAGGATGTCTTAATGAAAATGCTATGAGAATAAAACCGAACTTCTCAAGCGAAAAGAAATATAATAGATTAAAGATTTGATATGATTGAGAATTTTGTCAGAAAATTCCAGAGAGTTAAGGAATACCCGCAGACCTTAACGAAGATGAAATTGAGAAACTGTCTGAAGTTCCTAAAGAGTTAAAGAATACCCGCAAACTTTAACGAAGATATAATCGAGAATTTGTCAGAAAATCCCGAAGAGTTAAGGAATACCCGCAGACCTTAACGAAGATGAAGTTGAGAAACTATCTGAAGATCTCAAAGAGTTAAAGAATACCCGCAAACTTTAACGAAGATATAATCGAGAATTTGTCAGAAAATCCCGAAGAGTTAAGGAATACCCGCGGACCTTAACGAAGATGAAGTTGAGAAACTATATGAAGATCTCAAAGAGTTAAAGAATACTTGCAAACTTTAACGAAGATATAATCGAGAATTTGTCAGAAAATCCCGAAGAGTTAAGGAATACCCGTAGACCTTAACGAAGATACATGGCTAGAACAATATCAGAATTGTTGGTGCACAAAGGTGCGAGGAGCCATGGCATGCTGAATGTCTTGACCATGTAACCCGAGTTACCAGAACAAATTCAGTGGCGCACCGAGAATACACTTCTGCGGGATAAACAAATCAATATCCAGCACACTGGTGTGATATAGATGTTTATAAAGTCGGTAAATCTTGTTTCCGACGTTCCTGCTGATGAGAGATCTTACTGAACATGTACAGACATGTTGAACAACTTCCGAGTTGACAAGATCTTCAACCTGTATGCAGATAGCTTTACCGGTGATAGAAGAATCAGATTCAGCACCTGCGACTGAAAAACTTCTATGGTAATGAGCTTTAATTTCCTGGCATTGTACAGACAATGCATTGTAGCAAGTGGATATGTGGATCAACTTCTGAGTTGGAGAAAATATCCTGAGATTGAATAAACATCCTACCTGTGGATACTTATTTGTTGATTAATTGAGGACTTATTGGGGAAATAAACACACCAGAAGTTCAAATGCAGTTTTCTGAGAACAGCCCAGAGGAACAAAATTGCAGAAGTCACTGCCACTAGAATTTGTTGGGAAGATTCTTGTCTGAAAGAACCTTGGAAAATACCCTGAATAATGTTGTAATAATCCTTTCTGAAGGAAACTCACTTGGGAGTAAATTAAGCTTCGCTGGGGAAACTCCGTAAGAAAGCCGTGTGAAAAACTTCACTGGGGATTCCCGGTAGATAATTTTGCTGACATTAGAGTCCATTGAAAGACAGTTGTTTCACTGGGGAACAAATATCTGTTGGGGAAACCATCAGTTGTTTAAGATCCATACAAAAAGAGGATAATTATGTCGTCTAAGAACTAATCCTTCAATTTGATCCTCACGAGGATATTTGCAGTTTCAGCTGGAAAAAACCCAGCAAAAGAATTAGCCGGAGCTAATGCATGAGTATGAGATGCATGATATGATATGCATGATGATTTTTTTTGTCTGATGCAAAGAGTATGTGATTTCCTGATACTGTTCAGAAAAGAAACGTCACTGGGGGAATCCAATTGGACATTCCTGTTGACACGAGAGTTCACTAGGGATGATTAATCACTTCTCCGGGGAAGAGACTTTTCTTGAGATTTGTCATCACTGCCAACTTATCTTTCACCCAAGTGTTTAACTTGCGCTGGGGAGGAAAAACTAAATTGTCATTTGAGAAATATTCTTCGGCGCATGCGCTCAACTTTATTCTGAACATATCCCATATTCTGGCGGAAGTTTATGCATGAATACACTGTGATATGACATGAATGAATGAATGAATGAATTGAATTGATGCGAAAAATATACTGGTTGATGTATTGGTTTATCAAACTGAATTCCCGACACTACTAGAAGTTGAATGAAGGGCAACGACCATAACCAAACCATGATTGCTATCATATGAGTCTCTCAAAGGAAAAATAACACCTGATTCCTTGTGAACACCATGATGAGTAATGGAGGTACTTCTAATTCAGAGGAACAGGCGCAATACTTAGAAAGTCAATCATTCCCCAACATTCCGTAAATCAAAACAATTTTAAGTTTCAAAAGCTTTATTGTTTCAATTTTTAATGATTTTGATTTTTATCTAAAACAGCCGCGCCATTAAGCTAAACATGCAGAAAAGATAAAAAGTAGAAAAGAAACGAAGTTCAACTGAACAATTTTATTTAAAGTATGAGAAGAATAACTCATACGTAAGGATTTTGTACATAAAGATGCACATTCCTTTAGGAGGAACACACGGGAAAGAGTAAGTCTATACACATTTTCTTAAAACAACAATGAAATTGAAACTGAACTTCATTGAACCATAAACATGATATTCTCCCTCCTGACTGCTATTCTTCATCACTTTACTTCTGAAGATGGTGGTTGAACTGATCCCTTCCATCTAAGCTTCTGTTGTGGCATGGAAACACACACTGCAGCATTATGTCTTTACACATTCCCTAACTTTTGCGTGAACCATCTTCTCTTCAGATTTTGGTTTACCGGGACATTTACCCTTTTTTGCTTAAGCCGCCCTTTCGGGTTTTCAGCTTACCGGGCATTAATTAATTTTTTTTATTTTTTTTAGACATAATACTTCTTGACCGCGTCTGAGTTGATGGCATGTGTCAAATCTTCTTCGTCCATGTTGGTGAGAATAGGAGCTCCTCCTGAGAAAACCTTCTTTACCACGTATGGTCCTTCATAGTTTGGCACCCATTTCCCACGAGGGTCCTTGTGTGGAGAGATTATCCTCTTTAGTGTGACACCCCGATTTAATTCGAATATTAAATAAATGTGTGTTAGAGAAAGGTGGAGCTTGGGATAGCTATTTGTCGTTGATAGAGTTTACCTACAACAATAGTTTTCATTCGAGCATTGGTATGGCTCCGTTTGAGGCATTGTACGGTAGGAGGTGTCGGACACCGTTGTGTTGGTACGAATCTGGAGAAAGTGATGTGATTGGGCCAGAGATCGTTCAACAAACTTCAGAAAAGATCAAGATGATTCAGGAGAAGATGAGAACTTCTCAGAGTCGTCAGAAAAGTTATCATGATAAGCGGAGGAAAGATCTTGAGTTTAGTGAAGGAGATCATGTGTTCATGAGAGTTACTCCAATGACTGGTATTGGTCGAGCTTTGAAGTCAAAGAAGTTGACTCCGCGCTTTATTGGTCCGTTTCAGATTACCAAGAGAGTTGGGAAAGTTGCTTATCAGATTGCTTTACCGCCGTCGCTTGCGAATTTGCATGATGTTTTCCATGTATCTCAGTTGAGGAGGTACATTGCGGATCCGTCTCATGAGATTCAAGTAGATGATGTTCAGGTGCGGGATAATTTAACTGTTGAAGCAGTACCTGCGAGAATTGAGGATCGGAAAGTGAAGCAATTGCGTGGTAAAGAGATAACACTGGTGAGAGTAGCTTGGGGAGGACCAGCTGAAGGAAATGTCACTTGGGAACTGGAGAGTCAGATGAAGGACTCGTATCCCGAACTTTTCGTCTAAGGTATGTTTTCGAGGACGAAAACTCTTTTAGTGGGGGAGAGTTGTGACACCCCGATTTAATTCGAATATTAAATAAATGGGAATTTAATTATTTATTTAATTAAAGTCTTAAGTATTTAAATTTTTGGATTTAATTGGATTAATCGAGAAAAGAAGAGTTGGAGGTGTGAGGTGTAATTAGGGGTGTGAGGAGTAAATTACTCTACTCTTACTAATTACCACTTATTGTATTTTATTGGAATAAATAAAGGAATATTAAAAAGGAATATAAAAAGGAAAAGAAGGAAAAAGGAGTATCTTTGGAGAAAAGCTATTTCACGTAGGATTGGAGAAGAGAAGAGAAGAGAGGAAAAGCCGACGCCGAGAGAAATCGAAGATCATCGCGAGGTAAGGGGTGATTTCATTCGGTTTTAATGTCTTATGGGTTTTTGGAATCAACCGGGTAATTGGGTATATTAGGAAATTGATTATAGGTTTGTAGAATGAAACCCTATTTTGTGTCGGTGTATGGAATTAGGATCATTAGTGCGTCGAATAAATAATAAGGATGATGAAACTATGTTGTTTGATGTTATAATGGTGTAAAATGGTTGTAAATTGGTGTTCTTAATGTCATAATTCGTGTTAGAAAGTATGAGAATGATAAGGAATGCATAATGTTGTCAAAAGTAGCAGATTTTGCTGTTACAGGTCGTGGGAACCGGTTCCCTGTGGGGAGGAACCGGGTTCCCAGTGTTGAAATTACAAAATCTGGCAAATTTGTACGTGGGAACCGGTTCCCAGTGGAGAGGAACCGGGTTCCCCATACAAAATTCCAGGGGGAGCTTATTTTCAAATTGTGGGAACCGGGTTCTCCCAGTGAGGAACCGGTTACCACTGTGTATTTTTCCAAAACTTCTAAAACTTCAAAAATTCATATTTCCTAAACCGTAACTTCGATTCGAGTGCCGTTTTCGGCATTATTTCTTAAATCTAAAATACTATCTTTTAGAAAGGAAAAATATTATTTTCTCCAAAATTATTTTTAGTAGAGTCGAGCTCCCGATTTTTGTAAAGTATGGATAATTAAGGATAATGGGGAATTAATACAAATGGTCTGAGTTACCGGATGAGAACTAATGCGTACAATGTTGTATTTTGATATTCATTATGATTGAATGTGATACATTGGTGAATTGGCATTATGTGGATTATGTTGATATTATGATCTGTGAAGTAATGTTGCATGCTTTTATGATGCATGCATGAGCATTTGTTAAATTGGTTCATTCCCATTGTGCGGAAGCGAACTGGCAGAGCCAATAGACTTACCCAGATTTGGAGGTAGTGAGGCTAAATTCTTGACCCAATGGTTGTGGGTGAATCATGGATTTAGGCTGTCTTTCCACATGTAAACAGAGCAGTGGGTGAACTCGGTTCACGTTTTGGTACCACATGCATAGAGTCTGCATTGCATATGGGATTGTAACATGCTAGGATGGTTTCCAGTGTTGCAATTTCCATTGTTTGTTATATACATGTTCATTGTGTGAACTGCCTTGTGAATTGACTATGATTATGTGTTTGGTTAATGGATTAATGCATTCGATTATTTTGTTGTATTTAAAAATGTATAATGCATTTTATATTGAATCGAAATCTCACCCTTACTTTAACGATTTCAGATCCGAAGTGATTAGCTGCTTGGAGTTGGTGAGGATAGCTCTAGAGTTGAGTCAGTTAGTTAATCCGCGTGTTAGTGTCGTGCTCTGGTAGATGTAACACTGGGGAAACGGTTGTTTTGAAGTCCTTTGATGGATCCTTAATGGTTTTGAATTGTATCTTGATTTATTATCCTGGAATAACTATGAATGACGTATTCGGGGTTTTGTTATGTTTCATTTCCGCTGTTAAACATAACTTTAAGTCTAATTTATTTAATGATTATTTCTTCAGTGAAAGCATGACAACTGTGTTGATTGATTTGAATTATTTAAATTGTGACGCCTCTTAATTGTGGTTAAAACTCTGATTATTATTTATAAAAACGCGGGTAATTAGAAGGGGTGTTACAATAGTGGTATCAAAGCATAGTCGGTCTTGTCTTAGTGTCGTTATCCCTTCTAGTATGCGACTAGTGTAAGTAACACTATCGATACTTGTGTGCTGATGTGGATTGTTTTGTAATGTTACAGAACAATGGCTGGAAGAGGTAACGGAAGGAACGACGATGCTATTGCTGAAGCTTTAGGAATGTTAGCTGGAGTGCTCGGAGGAATCGTAGGAGTTATTGGTGGAGACAATTGGGGAATTTTCAGAGGAATAATCCTCCATTGTTCAAGGGCACGCATGATCCCGAGGGTGCTCAGAAGTGGTTGAAGGAGATCGAGAGGATCTTCAGAGTGATTGATTGTGCTGAAGGGCTGAAGGTGAGGTATGGTACTCACATCTGGTGAGGAAGTGATTCGGGTAGGTTGCTACCGGACTGAAATGGAAGAAGATGGAATTGCATTGACTTGGGCGTGTTCGGAGAGCTTTTCGAGAAGGTACTTTCGAAGACATTCGGGTAAGAAAGAGATTGAGTTTACGGAGCTCAAGCAAGGCAACAAGTGCGTGAGTGAGTATGCAGCGAAGTTTACCGAGTTAGCAAAGTATTATGCTAATTACCCTAACGATGCAGATGGAGAATTTTCCAAATGTATCAAGTTTGAGAATGGTCTGCATGATGAGATCAAGCAGGGTATCAGGTATCAGCGTATTAGAAGGTTTCCTGATCTGGTTGGCTGTAGTAGGATTCTGGAAGAAGATCTTGCTAGTACTAAGTCGAATGCTCAGAGTTATGCTGATCGTAAGGGAAAGAGACAGATGGATCGTGGTAAGCCTTATGATAGGAATAATCAGAAATCTGGAGGTTGGAAGAAGCCTAGTGGGGGAGACTCTGGTTCTTCTGGTTCTTCCGTAAGGTGCTACAGATGTGGTGAATTGGGTCACCGAGCTCCTGAATGCAAGAATGATGCAAGGAAGTGCAACAACTGTGGGAGATTTGGCCATTTAGCAGCTGAGTGTAGATCCAGAAGGATAACTTGTTACAACTGTGGCGAAGAAGGACACACTCGTCCGCAGTGTACTAAGCCAAAGAAAGAACAAGCTGGTGGGAAAGTGTTCGCTTTGTCAGGATCAGACGTTAAGCTAGATGATAGGTTGATTAAAGGTACATGTTTTATTAATGGCATACCTTTAATTGCAATTATTGATACTGGAGCGACACATTCTTTTATTTCTTTGGATTGTGCTAAAAGATTAAACCTGGAAATTTCTAATTTGGATGGAAGTATGGTTATTGACACTCCTGCGTCGGGTTCAGTGACTACTTCGTATGTGTGTAGGAATTGTCCTATTGTTATTTTTGATAGAGGTTTCGGTATGGATTTAGTGTGCCTACCTTTAGAACAACTTGATATTATCCTTGGAATGAACTGGTTGGTCTTCAACCAGGTTCATATCAATTGTTTTGAGAAGACGGTCATATTTCCTGAAGAAGTTAAAGTGGAAGATGGGATTATATCAATTAAGCAGATGAATTCAGCTGTTAGAGATGGTGTTGTAGTGTTTATGTTATATTCTTCGACGGAAGTGAAAGGAAAGGCTAAGAGTGGTGATTTACCTGTTGTGAATGAATTTCCAGAAGTGTTTCCGGAAGATGTTAATGAGTTACCACCTGAGAGAGAAGTGGAGTTTGCTATAGATTTAATTCCTGGAACTAGTCCGGTGTCGATGGCGCCTTATCGCATGTCGGCATCTGAGTTGTCAGAGTTGAAGAAACAGTTGGAAGAGTTACTTGAGAAGAAGTTTATTCGGCCTAGTGTTTTGCCGTGGGGTGCGCCGGTGTTGTTGGTTAAGAAGAAGGAAGGTACAATGAGATTGTGTGTTGATTACTGGCAGTTGAATAAAGTGACCATCAAGAATCGGTATCCATTGCCGAGGATTGATGATTTGATGGATCAGTTGGTTGGAGCTTGTGTATTTAGTAAAATTGATCTGAGGTCTGGATATCATCAGATTCGTGTTAAGGCGGAAGATATTCAGAAGACTGCATTTAGAACGAGGTATGGGCATTACGAATATTTTGTTATGCCGTTTGGAGTTACTAATGCACCTGGTGTTTTCATGGAGTATATGAACAGGATATTTCATCCGTATCTTGACCAATTTGTGGTGGTATTTATAGACGACATTTTGATCTATTCAAAGAATGATGAGGAGCATGCAAAGCATCTTAGGATTGTATTGGAATTGTTGAAGGGGAAGAAGCTTTATGCGAAGTTGTCAAAATGCGAGTTCTGGTTAAGCGAAGTGAGTTTCCTCGGTCACGTAATTTCCAAGAATGGTATTGCTGTTGATCCTACAAAATTAGAAGCGGTATCTCAGTGGGAAGCGCCGAAGAATGCTTCAGAGATTCGTAGTTTTCTTGGTCTTGCAGGTTACTATCGGAAGTTCATTGAGGGATTTTTGAAGTTAGCTTTACCGTTGACTAAGTTGACGAGAAAAGGTCAAGTCTTTGTTTGGGATGTAGATTGTGAGGAAGGATTCCAAGAATTGAAGAGGAGGTTGACTAGTGCTCCGATTCTGATTTTGCCGAATCCAACAGAATCTTTTGTGGTGTATTGTGATGCGTCTTTGATGGGTTTAGGAGGTGTTTTGATGCAAGATAGGCAAGTTGTGACTTATGGTTCAAGACAGTTGAAGATTCATGAAAGGAATTATCCGACTCATGATTTGGAGTTGGCAGCTGTTGTATTTGTTTTGAAATTATGGAGGCATTATCTGTATGGTTCACGGTTTGAAGTGTTCGGATCATAAGAGCAAGTATTTTGACCAGAAAGAGTTGAATATGAGGCAGAGAAGATGGTTAGCATTTCTCAAGGATTATGATTTCGGTTTGAATTACCATCCTGGTAAGGCAAACGTTGTGGCAGATGCACTAAGCAGGAAGTTTTTGCATATGTCGATGTTAATGGTTCGTGAATTGGATTTGGTGGAACAATTCAGAGACTTAAGTTTAGTATGCGAAACTACTCCGAATAGTGTGAAATTGGGTATGTTGAAGCTGACTAGTGGTATTTTGGAAGAGATTCGAAATGGACTGAAATCTGATGTTAGTTTGGTGGATAAGCTGACATTGATTAACCAAGGTCAAGGAGGTGAGTTCCGAATTGATGAGAATGGCGTTATGAGATTTGGTGATAGAGTGTGTGTTCCGGATGTTGTTGAGATTAGGAAAAGTATTTTGGAAGAAGGACACCGTAGTGGATTGAGTATTCATCCCGGTGCTACTAAGATGTACCATGATTTGAAGAAGTTATTTTGGTGGTCTGGAATGAAAAAGGAAATTGCCGAGTTTGTGTATGCATGTTTGATTTGTCAGAAATCGAAGATTGAACATCAGAAGTCGTCAGGATTTATGGAACCGTTGTTTTTTCCAGAATGGAAATGGGATGGCATTTCAATGGATTTCGTGTCTGGTTTACCGAGGACAGCGAAGAACTGTGATGCTATTTGGGTTATTGTCGACCGATTGACAAAGTCTGCTCACTTTATTCCGATAAGAATGGATTATCCGATGGAGAGGTTGGCAGAATTGTATGTTGAGAAGATTGTAAGTTTGCATAGTATTCCGTCTAGCATTGTGTCGGATAGAGATCTGAGGTTTACTTCTAAGTTCTGGACAGGATTGCAGGAAGCTCTGGGTACTAAGTTACGATTGAGTTCCGCATATCATCCGCAGACAGATGGTCAGACGGAGAGGACGATTCAGTCGTTAGAGGATTTGTTGAGGACTTGTGTGTTAGAGAAAGTTGGAGCTTGAGATAGCTATATGCCGTTGATAGAGTTTACCTACAACAATAGTTTTCATTCGAGCATTGGTATGGCTCCGTTTGAGGCATTGTACGGTAGGAGGTGTCGGACACCGTTGTGTTGGTACGAATCTGGAGAAAGTGTTGTGATTGGGCCAGAGATCGTTCAACAAACTTCAGAAAAGATCAAGATGATTCAGGAGAAGATGAGAACTTCTCAGAGTCGTCAGAAAAGTTATCATGATAAGAGGAGGAAAGATCTTGAGTTTAGTGAAGGAGATCATGTGTTCATGAGAGTTACTCCAATGATTGGTATTGGTCGAACTTTGAAGTCAAAGAAGTTGACTCTGCGCTTTATTGGTCCGTTTCAGATTGCCAAGAGAGTTGGGAAAGTTTCTTATCAGATTGCTTTACCGCCGTCGCTTGCGAATTTGCATGATGTTTTCCATGTATCTCAGTTGAGGAGGTACATTGCGGATCCGTCTCATGAGATTCAAGTAGATGATGTTCAGGTGCGGGATAATTTAACTGTTGAAGCAGTACCTGCGAGAATTGAGGATCGGAAAGTGAAGCAATTGCGTGGTAAAGAGATAGCACTGGTGAGAGTAGCTTGGGGAGGACCAGCTGAAGGAAATGTCACTTGGGAACTGGAGAGTCAGATGAAGGACTCGTATCCCGAACTTTTCGTCTAAGGTATGTTTTCGAGGACGAAAACTCTTTTAGTGGGGGAGAGTTGTGACACCCCGATTTAATTCGAATATTAAATAAATGGGAATTTAATTATTTATTTAATTAAAGTCTTAAGTATTTAAATTTTTGGATTTAATTGGATTAATCGAGAAAAGAAGAGTTGGAGGTGTGAGGTGTAATTAGGGGTGTGAGGAGTAAATTACTCTACTCTTACTAATTACCACTTATTGTATTTTATTGGAATAAATAAAGGAATATTAAAAAGGAATATAAAAAGGAAAAGAAGGAAAAAGGAGTATCTTTGGAGAAAAGCTATTTCACGTAGGATTGGAGAAGAGAAGAGAAGAGAGGAAAAGCCGACGCCGAGAGAAATCAAAGATCATCGCGAGGTAAGGGGTGATTTCATTCGGTTTTAATGCCTTATGGGTTTTGGGAATCAACCGGGTAATTGGGTATATTAGGAAATTGATTATAGGTTTGTAGAATGAAACCCTATTTTGTGTCGGTGTATGGAATTAGGATCATTAGTGCGTCGAATAAATAATAAGGATGATGAAACTATGTTGTTTGATGTTATAATGGTGTAAAATGGTTGTAAATTGGTGTTCTTAATGTCATAATTCGTGTTAGAAAGTATGAGAATGATAAGGAATGCATAATGTTGTCAAAAGTAGCAGATTTTGCTGTTACAGGTCGTGGGAACCGGTTCCCTGTGGGGAGGAACCGGGTTCCCAGTGTTGAAATTACAAAATCTGGCAAATTTGTACGTGGGAACCGGTTCCCAGTGGGGAGGAACCGGGTTCCCCATACAAAATTCCAGGGGGAGCTTATTTTCAAATTGTGGGAACCGGGTTCTCCCAGTGAGGAACCGGTTACCACTGTGTATTTTTCCAAAACTTCTAAAACTTCAAAAATTAATATTTTCTAAACCGTAACTCCGATTCGAGTGCCGTTTTCGACATTATTTCTTAAATATAAAATACTATTTTTTAGAAAGGAAAAATATTATTTTCTATAAAATTATTTTTAAAAGAGTCGAGCTCCCAATTTTTGTAAAGTATGGATAATTAAGGATAATGGGGAATTAATACAAATGGTCTGAGTTACCGGATGAGAACTAATGCGTACAATGTTGTATTTTGATATTCATTATGATTGAATGTGATACATTGGTGAATTGACATTATGTGGATTATGTTGATATTATGATCTGTGAAGTAATGTTGCATGCTTTTATGATGCATGCATGAGCATTTGTTAAATTGGTTCATTCCCATTGTGCGGAAGCGAACTGGCAGAGCCAATAGACTTACCCAGATTTGGAGGTAGTGAGGCTAAATTCTTGACCCAATGGTTGTGGGTGAATCATGGATTTAGGCTGTCTTTCCACATGTAAACAGAGCAGTGGGTGAACTCGGTTCACGTTTTGGTACCACATGCATAGAGTCTGCATTGCATATGGGATTGTAACATGCTAGGATGGTTTCCAGTGTTGCAATTTCCATTGTTTGTTATATACATGTTCATTGTGTGAACTGCCTTGTGAATTGACTATGATTATGTGTTTGGTTAATGGATTAATGCATTCGATTATTCTGTTGTATTTAAAAACGTATAATGCATTTTATATTGAATCGAAATCTCACCCTTACTTTAACGATTTCAGATCCGAAGTGATTAGCTGCTTGGAGTTGGTGAGGATAGCTCTAGAGTTGAGTCAGTTAGTTAATCCGCGTGTCAGTGTCGTGCTCTGGTAGATGTAAAACTGGGGAAACGGTTGTTTTGAAGTCCTTTGATGGATCCTTAATGGTTTTGAATTGTATCTTGATTTATTATCCTGGAATAACTATGAATGACGTATTCGGGGTTTTGTTATGTTTCATTTCCGCTGTTAAACATAACTTTAAGTCTAATTTATTTAATGATTATTTCTTCAGTGAAAGCATGACAACTGTGTTGATTGATTTGAATTATTTAAATTGTGACGCCTCTTAATTATGGTTAAAACTCTGATTATTATTTATAAAAGCGCGGGTAATTAGAAGGGGTGTTACATTTAGCACCAATTCGCCCACTCTGAACTCGCGGGGACGTACCTTCTTGTCAAAAGCCCTCTTGATTCTTTTCTGGTAAAGTTGGCCATGACAAATTGCTGGTTAACCTCTTTTCTTCAATTAGATTGAGTTGGTCATACCTATTCTGAACCCATTCTGCTTCTTCTAACTCCGTTTCCATCAGAACTCTGAGGGAAGGAATCTCAACTTCTGTAGGTAGTACCGCCTCCATACCGTAGACGAGAGAGAAAGGTGTCTCTCATGTCGAAGTGAGAATAGATGTTCTGTACCCGTGCAAAGCGAAAGGCAACATCTCATGCCAATCCTTATTTGTTTTTACCATCTTCTGAAGGATCTTCTTAATATTCTTGTTAGCTGCTTCAACAGCGCCATTCATCTTTGGCCTATATGGCGAAGAGTTGTGATGCTCAATCTTGAAGGTGTCGCACAACTCCTTCATCATCTTATTGTTCAGATTTGTCCCATTGTCAGTGATAATCTTGCTCGGAGTACCATAGCGACAAATTATATTATTCTTGATAAATCGGGTAACTACTTGTCGTGTCACATTTGCATATGAAGCAGCCTCAACCCACATGGTGAAATAATCTATGGCAACCAGTATGAAGCGATGTCCATTAGAAGCTTTCGGCTCAATCATTCCAATCATATCTATTCCCCACATAGAGAATGGCCATGGAGAGGTCAAGACATTCAGAGGTGAGGGCGGCACATGCATCTTATCAGCATGAATTTGACACTTGTGACATCTCATTGCATAGACAACACAGTCTGTTTCCATGGTCATCCAGTAATAACCCGCCCTAAGAATCTTTTTCGCCATTGCATGCCCATTTGCGTGAATGCCAAAAGAACCTTCATGAATTTCTTTGATAAGTTGATCTGCTTCGTGTCTATCCACGCATCTGAGCAAGACCAAATCAAAATTTCGCTTGTACAACACACCACCACTTAAGAAAAAATTGGCAGACAACTTCCTCAAAGTCTTCTTATCAGTGATAGATGCCCTTTCTTGGGTATTCGCCCTTCTCTATGTATTGCTTGATATCATAGAACCAAGGTTTACCATTAGTTTCTCCATCAATCGTCATACAAAAACCAGGTTCGTCTAGACGTTCGATAGTAATGGAAGGTGCTTCATTAGCCCACTTGACCTTGAACATTGAAGATAACGTGGCCAAGGCATCAGCTAACTGATTTTCCTCTCTGGGAATATGATGGAAAATGATCTCGTCAAAATACGGTATTAGCTTCAAGACATGATCTCGATACGGGATTAACTTTTCATTACGAGTTTCCCACTCTCCTTTGACCTGGCAAATAATGAGTGTTGAATCTCCATAAACTTCAAGGATTTTGATCCTTAAATCAATGGCTTCCTCAATCCCGAAAATACAAGCTTCATATTCTGCCATGTTGTTGGTACAATCGAAACAAATTCTGGCGGTGAAGGGAATATGAAATCCTGTTGGAGAAGTAATAATTGCCCCTATTCCGTGACCTATTGCATTAGATGCACCATCAAACACAAGCGTCCATCGGGATCCGGGTTCGGGTCCTTCTTCTGGTCCAGGAATGTTGCAGTCCCTGATAAACATGATATCTTCATCTGGGAAGTCAAATCTCATTGGTTGATAGTCCTCCATGGGCTGGTGAGCGAGATATTCTGATACCACACTTCCCTTGATCGCTTTCTGGGTTACATATTGAATATCATATTCAGATAGTAACATCTGCCAACGTGCAATCCTTCCGATTAAAGTTGGTTTCTCGAAAATATACTTGATAGGGTCCATCTTGGATATCAGCATCGTAGTATGACAGACCATGTACTGCCTCAAACGACGAGCAGCCCATACCAAGGCACAACAAGTTTTCTCTAGCAAAGAGTACCGACTTTCTCACTCTGTGAATTTCTTACTCAAGTAATAGATTGCATGCTCTTTTCTTCCCGTTTCATCATGTTGTCCTGGAACATAACCCATAGATCCTTCAAGTACAGTGAGGTACATTATGAGAGGCTTGTCGGGCACAGGCAGTATCAAGATTGGTGGTTCTTGCAAGTACTCCTTAATCTTATCAAATGCTCACTGACAATCATCATTCCATATAATGGCCTGATCCTTTTTTAACAACTTGAACAAAGGTTCGCAAGTAGCTGTTAAATGTGAAATGAACCGAGAAATATAATTCAAGCGTCCCAAGAAACCACGAATTTCCTTCTCCGTTTTTGGTGCAGGCATATCTTGAATAGCTTTTACTTTGTCAGGATCCACTTCAATACCTCGTTGGCTTACTATGAATCCAAGTAACTTCCCGGATCGAACTCCAAAAGTGCACTTGTTAGGATTCAAACGAAGTTTATATTTCCTTAATCTATCAAACAGCTTTCTGAGATGAACAATGTGCTCCTCTTCATTCTAAGACTTGGCGATCATATCATCCACGTATACCTCTATTTCTTTATGCATCATGTCATGGAAAAGGGCTACCATGGCTCTCTGATACGTTGCCCCTGCATTCTTCAATCCAAATGGCATGACCTTGTAACAGAAGGTTCCCCAAGGAGTAGTGAACGTCGTTTTCAACATATCTGCAGGGTCCATCTTGATCTGATTATATCCTGAGAAACCATCCATGAAAGAGAATACTGAAGCGAGTTGTGCTATCAACTAAGACATCAATGTGAGGTAAAGGAAAATCATCCTTTGGGCTGGCTCTGTTTAAATCTCGATAGTCCACACACATCCGAACTTTTCCATCCTTCTTGGGGACAGGCACAATGTTGGCAATCCAATCTGGATATATCGACACAGCAAGGAAACCAGCTTCGAACTTTCGAACTGCTTCTTGACTTCGTCTCGAATCTTTTTAGCCATCTCTAGAAGTGTTCTCCTCGATCTTTGTTTCACAGGCGAACATTCGGGTTTTAGCAGCAGCTTGTGCATAACAATATCTGTGTCAAGTCCGGGCATATCTTTATACAACCATGCAAACACATCTACAAACTCTTGCAACAAGCGGACCAACTTATCTTTTATCTCTTGCCCCAAGGCAGTTCCAACTTTGACTTCTTTACGATCCTTTTCAGTCCCCGGATTGATCACATCCACTGGTTCTTGATGAGGTTGGATCGTCTTCTCTTCATGCTCAACCAAACGTGTTAACTCTTCAGGGAGTTCATAGTCTTCCTCATCATCGTCTTCAGCTTGGTTGATCGGGAAATCGAAGTCAAAAGGAATTATAGCATGGCTATGTTCAATGAGCTCAATTTCAGGTGATCTGCATAAATGATTGTTTTTCCTTTTTTAGATATGTATGTTTGTTTTAAAAATAACAGTGAAAATGTTGTTGTTTTTATTAATATGCAATGGAAAACAATAGTAAAAAAACAATATAAAAAGGATCTCAAACTGAATAACAAAATGCGCTTTTTATTGAAGATAAAGATTTATTCATTAAACGGAATAAGCCCTACAAAGCAATCCTTTGTGCCTTGGGCAGAGCACAGGATTTTTGTTTTAAAACAAGAAATTACTTGGATAATGAAATGAGAGGGGTAACATCTTTGACAATCCAATTCTTGGGGACAACGCCGGGAGGAGTACGGAACACCATTTGAGAAAGCTTTGTTGCACGCTTATCGTCATCAATGGCATTGATAACCTTCTCGGAACGGAAGCCTTTCGCAATAAAAGTATCCTCAAGACGAGGAATTTTCCCCTTTCCTATCTCTGAACCTTCACTGATCTTGGAGGATGGTTGGTAACCGAGTCCACTCTTGTCTCTCTTCTCTGTCATATCTAACACCGTTCCCCAACCTTCGGTATTTCCAGAGTCGATAAGGGCCTTAACATCCTGCCAACAGGCCATGTTACCCTTAGGCTTTTTAGCATACTTGATCTCTTTTTGCACAGTACCCATAATCTCTAAAGCTTGAAAGAGAGTCTCGTGCACCTCGTCTCCAATATCCACATACTTGAACTCAGACAAGTGACTAACCAAGTAGTCTTCTTCACCACTAACTTCCACCACCTGGTTATTCAGCAAGAACTTTAATTTTTGATGGAGAGTTGAAGTGACAGCTTTAGCATCATGTATCCAGGGTCTTCCCAATAAGCAGCTATAAGTTGGAAAGATGTCCATCACTTGAAAAGTGATGTTGAATAGCTAAGGTCCGATAAGTACTGGAAGGTCAATCTCTCCCACCGCCATCCTGCGGGATCCATCAAAAGCCTTTACAATCAGAGAACTAGGTTTCATAGTTGCCCCTTCCACATGTAATTGGGTCAAGGTTGTCTTCGGGATCACATTCAAAGCTGAGCCTGTATCAACCAATACTCTAGCAAGAGTCGTTCCACCACAGGTAACAGAAATGTGAAGAGCCATGTTATGATTACCTCCATTCGGAGGGAGATCCGCATCGGTGAACAATAAACAGCTGCCATCATTTAAACCTGAAATTGCAGCATCCAATTGATTAATTGTAATATCTTCAGCCACGTATGCATTGTCGAGGAACTTCAACAAGGCCATCTTGTGGGCTTTAGAACTTTTCAACAAAGACAAAATCGAGATCTTTGCAGGGGTCTGGCTAAGCTGATCCACCACTTTATAGTCACTCCTTTTGATGATTTTCAAAGTCTCATCACTGGGCTTAAAAATATCCCTCAATTCTTCCGCACTTAAATCAACAACTCCATCCTTCTTCGGAGGAAAATCTGGCGCCCTCTCTGCAGCTCTACTTTTTGTCGGATCCTGGTGATAAATACGACCACTACGGGTCATGCCACTCATACCAGTGATGTTTTCAACAGTAGATTCTCCTAAAACTATTGGCTTACCACCCACAACAACTTCAGGCTCGTAGTTCCATGGTACAGTTTTAGTATCTTCATAAGGAATACGGACGGGCGGGTAAACCATCATTGGTTCTACCGCCGTAATAGGTTCTTCTTCTTGGATAGGGACCGTTGAAGGCATGTGAATTCTCCTATTGTTGATGAGCGGAACCACCACATCTACTTCAACTTCAACCGAAGCTCGGCTAAACTGAATCAAATGCTGACACATTAATCTTTGTAGATACTTCTTGAATTCTGCACAGTGTTCTGGATTGACTTGACAAATCAAACAATGATCATGAATTCCTTTCAATAAATCAGACCTTTTCAACTCTTCAAATATCTTCTTCAAAGACATTTTCAATTGATCTAAATCCATAACAAGACTTTTTTCTTCCACCAAAGCATTTACTGACGACGATCCATGCCTCGGCAACGGATTATTAGCAATGTTGGGGACATCAGCGAAAGTTAACAGCTTTCGGTCAATAAGTTCCTGAACCTTGCATTTAAAAGCGAAACAATCCTCTGTAGTATGCCCGGGAGAGTTGGCGTGAAAAGCACATCTAGCATTCTCATTAAACCATGGTTTGGGAGGTCCAGGAACAGGCTTTAATTCCCTTGGCACTACTCTTCCATCTTGAATCAAATACGGAAAAAGGCTAGTGTTAGTCATTGGAATAGGCTGGATCTCTTCCTTGGTGTACTTATGATATTGTGAGCTTTTCTGTTGACTTAGACCTTTAGCTTGTTGTTGCTGGGAAGCTTGATTCTGAGGAACCTGAGTTGAATAAGGCATTTGCATTTGCATGGATTGCTGATACGGAATGCCGAGAAATTGCATAGCAGCAACATAAGGATATGACATATACGGGACCTGAACAGGAGCAGGTCTAGCTGGTTATCTTCCTCTTCCTCTTCCCCTTGATTCATACACAGCATTGGCTTCAGCTTCTTTCCTTTTAAATCCATTGAACGGTTTCTTTACTATAGACGTCCCCGCATTCCCTTCGGATATCTTACCGGTCTTCAAACCTTCCTCAATCTTCTCGCCCACCATCACTAGGTTGGAGAAATCAGAAAAAGTACTTCCAATCAGTCTCTCGTAATATTGCACCTGCAATGTTCCCATGAACAGATCATTAATTCTCTTTCTGCTAAAGTTGGTTGAACCCTTAAGGCTACCTCCCTCCACCTCTGAGCATATTCTTTAAAAGATTCTCTTTCCTTTTGAGACATATTCTGGAGTTGTACACGATTGGGAGCCATAGTGGTGTTGAAGTGGTACTGCTTAAAGAAAGCGGCAGATAAATCTTCCCAATAGCGGATATTCGACTTTTCTAACTGCATATACCAGTCAAGGGATGCCCCTGAGAGACTATCTTGAAAACAATGAACCATTAATTTTTTATTTTTAACATGTGCCGCCATCTTGCGACAATACATCCTCAAATGGGTATCCGGACAGCTCACCTCCTTATACTTTTCAAAGTCAGGTACTTTAAATTTTGGTGGAATGACAACATCAGGGACAAGACACATGTCTATAGCACTCATACCAACAGCGTTTTTCCCTCTCAGTTCCTTCACTTGCTCAGCTAGCTCTTTGCACATCTTCTGGGCGGCCATATCTTGAAAAGGAGCCAGATTGCCCACAGGTGCAACATTCTGATAAAACTGTCTCATATAATCGTCTTGTTGTTCCTCCTCAACTTGAGGAGTCGTAGACCAAGGATTTTCTTGCTCATCCTCCCCTGGTTCTTGCTCATCATTTCCCATAGTTTGGGTAGCAACATGCACTGCGGTAGCATTACCTTTGTTGTCAGCTCCATTGAAGAAGTCAGCAGGCATCCCATAGAGTACCGGATTAGGTGCTTGCATTCCCGGGCATTGCCACCAACTCGAAGGGTTCTCACATTTCCTGTAACAACGGGAGGAATGGTAGTAGTTGCATTGTTTGCTGTAGCAGCGGCAGCGGCAGTAGCAGCGGCAGCGGCAGTAGTAGCAGCGGCAGTGGCAACAGCAGCAACGGCTCACTCTTCTTCCCTTATATGTTGAGCAGTCAACATCTCCATCAACTGGTCCATCTTGGACTTCACGGTGTCGATGTCATCTTGCATGGCAGCTTGTCTAGTTTCATACTGATCCATTGCTTTCTTCAAGTTGGCCCTGGTTCCGTACTGACGTCGGATAGTCAGCTTGAATCTGTGTGAGGCGAGACATACTGAGCTTGGCGTTCTCTTTTTAATAAAATGCATGATTATGTATGATTAATGCAAAAATGCTTATGATTGTGTTCCCATTCCCAAGGATCTTTATTCACTTGTAAGTAATCAGCACAACAAATGGATAATCAGCTTCTTCATTCCAAACATAAAAGTTGAATACAGACATCAGTTTTTATAAAGAAAGTAAAGAGCAAGACTCGCAGGTTTGCTTTCATTTTAACAAATATAATGAAACTGAAAAGTACATAAAAGGTCAGAAGTGTTGTCCTCTTCGGGGCTTGAACTCCCTTATTTCCTTTTTGAATCGTTCCACCATGTCTTTGCAAAGATAAATGAAGTACTCCACTGCCGGAGGCACTCTGTCTTCCTCTAGATCTTCGATAGCTGATTGAAGCCTCCATGGGACTTCCACCATTAGTTGTCTACAGAATTCCACCAAGCCTGAGTAATTGTCATACAAACTCTTGTTTTGCTCTTCTAAGTTGAAAATGGTTTCTCCCCTATTCACCCAAAGTTCATTATGACGTCGGGCTTCTTCCTGCCATCCCTTGCACTGGACTTCCAATTCCCCATATGATGCCTCCCATCGGGCTACAAGGTCTCTTGCAGTATCCAACTCTTGAATCTGAGTGGTAAGAGTTGTCTTCAGATCGAACTTTGCCTTGATAGCTTGTTCTTTATCTGCGTAAGCTTGCCCTCTTTGTTGTTCAGCTTCAGCCAACCTACGATTGAATTTACTTAACTCAAAATTGGCTGCATCCAGATTATCTTTCACACGGAACCTTGCTTTCCTTTCTTTCTCTACCTACTCTTGACTCTTTAGAAGCTCATCATCTCTTTCCTTGAGTCTTTGCATCAAATCATCCCTTTCTCGAGCAACACGAGTAAGGATTGCTTGTTGTCGCCCCTCTTCGACCCTCATTTCTGTAATGGTGAGCTTGAGCTTGTTGAACTCCTCAATAGGGACATGAGTGACTTCGGGCTCTGGAACCTTGACGGGAACCACCGGAGCGTACAGAAGTTTGACCTCTTTGACCCTACCAATTACCCACTGTTTATAGGGTTCTTTTGCTACACAATCTCTCTTTCCTAATTCTCTTCCTTTCCTGTGGATTCGAGTCCAAGCACTTCTGATTTGTCTTAACAATTGAGGATTTTCTTTCCCAAAGTTTTCCAAGAGGAGCTCCTTTAGTACTGCATCATTGGGCTCAGTCTCCAAAGGATAACCCAACTGTCTTAACGCCAACCTAGGGTTGTAATTAATATAGCCTTGAGACCCCATTAGCGGGACATTAGGAAAATCTCCACAGTTGGTAATAACTCCTCCTACATTCCAATTTGGTAAGTACCACACCACAGCATCTGAAGTGAGGTAGGCTAATGTCTGAGACCGTGACAAATCTTTTAATATGTCGTACCACGGGCCCTTAGTTGGTAAGTGAGATGAAAACCAGGAGTACAACAAAGGAGTGCAACATAGAACCACACCTCTCTTCTTCTCATGCCTTATATGAAGGTGATAAAGAACATCTGCCACAAGAGCTGGAACAGGATTCTTCCTGGAAACAAACACATTAACAGCATACTCTTCCAAGAATTCTTCTTCCCCACTAGGAAACATGACGATCCCAAAAATGAGTAGAGCAAGAACAACATAAAAGGCATTTGTATTATCTGATTCTGCCAATTCCTTCGCCTTACTTTCCAATGCCTTTCGGAGAATCCCTTTAGCCTTACACATAGGTGCAACCTCTCTGACCGGAAGGTACAACACTTCGGCTAACCTGTCTGATGTTACTCTTTCTCCTAAGCTGGTGAAGGGGATGCCACCTTTCAAAGGCCATCCTAGCAAAATCTCAAATTCTTCAATGGTTGGGGTCAATTGAAAGTCTTGAAAAGTGAAACATCGGAGCGGAGAGTCATAGTACTGGTACAAAGCAACCATGGAACGTACGTCAACATTTGTATCCAAAAGCTTCAGGATGTGACCATATCTTCTGGTGAAAGTGGTCATATCAGCCTTCTTGACCTTTTCCTTCAAATGTAACAAAACCTCCAACTTTGGCATCTTGACCTTGATTGGATTGGTATGCCTTTTGTCATCCATTTGTTAACTGTTTGCTTACGCGAACCAAGTCCTTAGGAAAAATGGAACAAATAAATGTTTGATGATTAATTTATGCATGATGGATGCAATGCAATGTGATTAACATGTTAAAGTTTTTTTTTAGGACGGCCGGGTATATTTTTGACGTCTACCCAACGATTCCCCCTAGGATAGCTCTTAAGGTTTTTGATACAACAAACACAAATTCTAATATTTAAGTGCATCGCAATTGATACTTGCAATTCTACCATATTTTTTCAAGAGAATTTGGTTTGAGGAAGAGTTACGTATTATCCGAATAGACAAAGCAGGTCTAACGATCTAACAAACGTAACCCTCAATACCAGGATCTGAACGGGGTACTCAAAATCATTGATCCCAACTTGGGTATATCATTTTCACCGCAAATAAATTTGTGATTAGATGATATATCCAAGAACGTCTCATTTGAGCATTCTTAAAGCCCAAAGGTTAGTTTTCCTTAAAGGTCAAAACTAGGGGAAAAATACCTTCTAACAACACTATCGTCAACGCAATAACTTGCAATCAGCGATAATGTCTTCGAAAGAACCTCCCCTAGGTGTGGTCTTCGCACCAACTTACAAGACATTTCCGTCTAGCAAATCAATACTACGCAACCACTCTAATTTATGTGTTCTATGGCCTTGGTAGTGGGCTTTTCCTATGATCCCATCCATTATTCCCACACCAGATAATATATTAACAAGGTAATAATTAAAGCAATAGGAAATAACTGATTAAATCATAAACATAAAATATAGGGGAAATAAACACACATACGAAGAACTAAACTAGGGTTGACACGCTTAGTTAGTTCTTCTCCCCAGTGAAGTCTCCAGCTGTGATGACTGGTTTTTTTTCGTCATCGGTTGTTTTAAAAACAAATGAAGTCGCCACCTAATTTTATTTGTTCTAAAAAGAACGGGGAAATATAGATAAAACCCACAGAATTTGGATAAGGCGGTCTACATGACCAAAAGATGTGAATTCGGGAGTCGGTTATGCAAGGGGAAGGTATTAGCACCCCTTACATCCATCGTACTCGATGGGACCCGTTTAGTTCTAAGTGTTTGTGTGTTAAATTTCTAATTTAAGTTATGATCGAGAAATAAAAGAAACGGGGTTTATTTATTATTATTTTGAGTTTGGCACGGTTTCAGAACCGTGTGCCTACGTATTCCTTTGTGCAATGGGAAAGTCAAAACTCCGTAGTTCCTCTTGAAAAGGTTTGAATTTGTTGTATTGATGTTATAAAAAAAATCGTGCATTAGACATTTCAAATGCTTGAACTTGGACTTGTTTAGTTTGTTTGAAAAGCTTAAGTCTTCGTTCGTGTTTGAAATGGCTATTGCACACTCTTTGTAAGAAAAGAGTTTGATGATCGCATATGAGCGATAAAAGAGTTTGAGTGAGTTGAGTTATTTTTATGTGGGAGACGAGTATTGGACCATAAGCGTTCAACGGCTAATGCCCCAAATACTCGGATGAGTGAACAGAAACATCCTAATCATCTTTTTCGACCCAAAAAGTTTGTTGAGAAAAGGTGAGGTGAAACAAGGTTCACGTTGATTAGATTCATTTAAGAAGAAACCAAACATACAGTCGAGGGTCGATACAGGACTGACTACCATATGTTTGGGAGGAGAGAGAAGTAGAATATTTATTTATGAAAATATTTTGAAAAGAATCTCGACGTTGGATCGAGGTTTAGAAATTTAATTATGAAAGTGTTTTAGATGGGGTTTTGAAAATGGTTTTGAAAAGTGAAGGATATTCACAAGAAGTTTTGAAAAGACTTAAGTTGGAAAGAAAACATTTTTTTGAAAAGTATTAAAAATACTTAAAATGTCCCATTTTTTAAGTTAGTAAAAATATAATCAAAAAGAAAATATTTTTGGATTTTTTTGACATAATCATAAAATAAGCATATTAAATGACAAGTGTGCAAAAAATCATCTTAATATAAGAAGTTTTGATTGGTTTTTTTGAAAATGTTGAAGTTTGTTAAAAACTTAAGAAAATTAGTGATAAAAAGAAGGTTTTGGTCCTATGGAGGTTTAAACCCAGGACCCTTGGTTTAGAAATGAATAGTTTTACCACTGAGCCATGTGTTTAACTTGTCATTTACACACTTCCATTTAATTATATTTAAAAACAAGTTTTGAAAATGTTTGAAAATAGTAAAAATGGAAAAGATGAAAAAAATGGTCTCAGGGGGATTCGAACCCTGGACCATAGGCAAGGCAAAGGACATGAAAAGCGCGCTGACTACCACTGGGGTGGCTATACATCCGTGAATAAAACATGAATCATTAAATATATTCTAAAACGAAAATTTGAATTTTCCAGAAAACTGAAAAACGCGCGCATCAATTCATCTTCTTCCTCTAGATTTCAATTCCTAGATTCTTCATTTCTTAATGAAATCAAATGATCCAAACATCAAACTTGCTTGGATTTTTCCCAGGAACATGATTATGTCATTTAATTTCATTTATTTTAAGCTTAGAATCATTAATTTTTGCATGAACACGAAGAACCATAATTCTAAGTTTTGATTATGAAATCATGTATGAGCACAATTTTAAGCAATTGATTGAGGGTTATTAATCAGTGATAGTGCAGAAACAAAATGGCCAAGCCTTTTTTGTGCTGAAAGTTAGAAATCACAGAGTTCAAAGTTCAAGTTTATACCTCTTTAAACTGAAATCGTGTTAATTGTTGGAGGTGTTCCAGATGTTTTTGAATGATTGCTACAGCTTCAGTGATGTTTATGGAATGTATTAGTATGCTTACCTTGGTTTGAAATGGTCTGGATTGTTCTGACCAAGTCCAGTTTCAGTTACTTGAAGTGAGAATCAATTTTCATGATTCTATGTTTACAGTGATGAAATGATGATTCGGATTACTTCTATATAATGTATAGAATGTGTTTGAAGTGAAAAATTATAACAAGCACGAGTGAATTAAGAGTTTGGAAGTTATGCCTCAAATTTGCATTTTATGAGTTTTGGAAATGATTTCTGGAGCAAACTGATTTTGGCTTGTTTTCTGAGGGTTTGAAGTTCCAAACAATTTCTAAATGATATTTAGAACATGTTAGAATGACACCATTGGTTGGAACTTGCAAGAATTGCAATTTGGGATTCTAACCTCTTTGAAAAAACTTAGAAAACTTGCAAAATAAGAAAGAAATGAGAAAACAAGTTTGGAATTGTTTTGGTGTGTTTTTTGAATGAAGTAGGAACCTCTATTTATAGGCAAAGGATTTTGAAAATGGCAAGTTAAAATAAGATTAGAAGAGAAATTTGGAAGCTTAAGGCTTAAGAAAGAATATTCCTTCATTAAATGCAAATTGAATCTTTCTAATCATTACTTAAAAAAACTCAAGTGTTTTTTATCCTTTCCTAGCAACTTACATTAGATTTTTTCTCTTAAATTCTATCTCATGTAGTGACAAGGCTTCTAGAAGGGAGAAAGTTGCAAAATAACTTGTAATTTTGATGCATGATTTTGGAAATCCATGGTTTTGGAGCTCTATGTTTCAAAATCAAAACCATAGCTAGACAAAGTGTTTTTGCAAGTTCTTGGACTTTTTAGAAAGCTTGTAACAAGACCTACAACTTTCATGTTTTGAGTTTTTCTTGAATCAAAATGGATCTAGGTGAAAAATGGCCATGAAAGTGAGGAAAAACCATGTTTCTTAACACTTGAAAAAATTTCTAAGTGTTAGAAAAAATTCAAATCTTGACTTTTTGTTGACTTTTTCATATTTCTTGATTTTTTATGATCATGATGGATTATTTGAAATGTTTTTATGATTGAAAAAATTTGGATTTGAAAAAGTTGACTAAAAGTCAAAGTTTGACTTTTTGAGCAGATGAATTTTCATCAGATGATTCAGAATTTGTCTGATGAAGAAACATGGATTTTGCAATGTTTTGAATCAATAAATTAGGTTAAGATGTTGCATTGAAGATGTTAAGATCAATCTTCAAGCAAATAGGTCATCCATTGAGCAGAAAGTCAATGATTCAATATCTTCGATCAAAACCATAATCGGTCGATTCAAGGTAGATCATGAGAAAAAGTTGGGAATTTGAAGATCAAATGTTGATGATTGATTAAGATAGATTATTTTAGATAAGTGGAAACTCAAACCCTAATTGATCATATCTTGAACAGATGAAATTTTGAAGAAACCCTAATTTTGACTTCTAGAAGCCACGCACGATCTATCCTGTTCTGAAACTGTTAGTGATGTAATGGTCTTATGAGAAATATAAGGGAATAAAGCCTTGATCTTGTGCACTTTCAAAAGAGTGTATTCCTAGAAGAAGGGATGTCTCATGATCACTCCTTATAAACACAAACTCAAAAGTCGTTTCCGGAAGTTGAAACCCTGAGCTTAGGAGGGTAAATTTTGGGGTGTGACAGTAAGGTCTAGGATTAATGCCCGAAGCAAGACGGGGAACCCAATCTGAAAGACCGTACAAATATTTTCCAAACGGAAGGTCCAGAATTAATATCTGAAGCAAGACGGGGAACCCAATCTGAAAGACTGTACAAATCTTTTCTAAATGGAAGGTCCAGGATTAACACTCAAAGCAAGACGGGGAACCCTATCTGAAAGCCCATACAAGTTGTCTTCCGGCAACAGGCATTGGATCAACACCGAAATAAGACGGGAAAGTTATCCACATTCTGCCAACTATCTACCTCAGAACATCCATGACGAAGGTTTATTCTGACAGCAACTACAGAGTCTAGCATACGACCCAGTTGCCCCGAATGGCATTTCTAAGCCCATCACCGACTATTTGTCGACCTCTCTCCACCTTCAGAATGCTGCATATTTTGTTAAAAATCAATACATACCATTAGTTTCATTCAAGGACGAGCGTGAAGTCTAACGTACGTCTCAACATTATTCTCTCCGGATGGCATCTTAAGCCCATCTCCGTGTTTTCTTCTATTTTCAAAAATACCCACAGAGTCTAACATATGGCTCATTCCCCAGCATCATTCTCTCCCGGATGGCATCTTAAGCCCATCTCCGTTGTTTATCCAATTCAAACGATGTTCGTGAGTCTAGCATACGACTCACTCTCCAGCAACAGCTTCTCCAAATGGCATCTGTAAGCCCATTCTAGCGCATCATCAACCAACAGCGAGTGCAAATTTTCAGGTGTACTCGAGTGTTCAATCATCTTCTACCTACAGGTCACGAAAGGCAAGCATGTCAATCTAACTCTTTCGGTACAAGAAGATTGAACAGGGGAAACTGTTATACCCCAAAATTTGCCCTCTTACTTCTCAAGACATTTCACATGTCCATACTCAAGGATTTCACAAGGGTTGACCAGACAAACCCTCTCCTAAGCAATCAACCCAAACTAGGGTTTTGGCCATTCTCAAATCAAGGTGGGCCTCTAACACTTCAAGTGGTCATCATGCCTCACCATATGCTTCAAAGAATCTCCATGTCAAGTTTCAAGCCTTACAAGTCAAGTTTCCTCAGACAATTGCTCAGATGGTTGAAAATTAGTTGTATTGGACAAAAAGTCAATTGTGGTCAACATATAGTCAAACTTCATAATTTTTGGTCAACATCAATATTTTGAAGTGATATTCATCATTTGATCAAGAGTTGATCATGACTCATCAAGAAAAGTCATGAATTGATCAAAAGTCAAAGTTTCTAAATTGGGCTTTCTTAGACAAAAGTCAACAGAACTTTGACCAGGCATAACTTTCACATACTTTATCAGAAATTTTTCCACCACAGCTCATTTTGAAGAGAATTCAATTCTCTACAATTTCATGTCTCACAAGCTTGGGCAGAAAATACTTCATTTGGAAGTTATGGATCAAAATATTACAGGTCCTTTTAAAAGTCAACAAAAAGTCAACTTTTTGTAAAGAAGTTTTCATGAGTATGGAAACTCCAATGAAGATGAAACCAAAGAGGCTGTTTAGAGGACATCTTGAGTTTTCTAAAAAGTCTAAGAACACCCAAAAATGTTAAAAATTGAGCAAGATACACCTTGCACAAGTTGAGCATTTTTGAGGAGGTGCACAAAGAGAAATACTTGACAAAACCAAAAATTTTGCACATGGGCCTAACTTTTCTTGGTTCAAACATAATTACATGATACATCCACAAGCACAAGAGACGAAATTCTTGCCTCCAAGAATCCTAATACAACTTCAAAAAACTGTGTGATACAAGGAAGTGGCAGCCAGGTTTTTGGATCAATTCAAGCCAAACAAAGTGTTCCAACACATTCCTTGATCCTCTCTGAAGTTTTTCCAATCATTACTAGCCATCAACAAGCCCAGAATCACGAAAACACGATTTCGGTTTGAACACTCTAACTCAAATTCGATTTTTGATTTTCATGCATAATTAACATGTTTTGATTGTTTGTTTGTGTTTAGAATGGAGTTTCGAAGCTTTCTGCATAGGTTAATTGTGTTTTGAGTACAGGAATCGGAATCCACCATTGCTAGGTTTTGAAGGTCCGAATTAGGGCTTTGTGTTTTAGGCAAAATTAGCCAAAACCAGTGGTACTATCGCACTCAGGAGGCCAAACCGAATCGATCCATCTATTCACCATGAATTTATATTGCTTGTATGTGATTTTGGAAATCTACAGGTGTTCTAGTGACGGACGAAGCCGTCGCTATAGGCTGTTGCTACGGACGAAAACCGTAGGTAAAAGCCTGTGGAAAAAATTTCAAACGAGGAAGACGATAAAGCTTTGGCGCGGTTTTGGTTTTTCAGAAAACTAATTCCCTTATAATGCTTTTATTCCATGTCATTAACACCAAATGCATGTTGGTCCAGTGGCAAGAGGCGCGCGCGTGTATCCAGGAGGACCTGGGTTCGAACCTTGGCTCCTCACATTCTTTTTTACACCTTTGCAACACTAACATATTTTCTTCTTATTTTCTTATTATTTTCCTTTTAATTTAATTTCTTTTCAAACAATTTTCTAACACATCAAAAAATCACCAAAAATATTTTCTTTTTGCATTTAGGACAGAAAAATATTTATTTAATTTTTGACATAAAAATTAATATTTTTGCATGCATATTTTAATTAATTATTAATTAACCATAAAATTGACTTTTAATTATTTTTTCCTACTAAAATCAATCCAGAAAATTTCCAAAAAAAATATTTTATCATCTACTTAGGATTACTAACCTAAAAACTTTTTTCCTAACTCAAAAATCATTTTTTACTAACATATTTTCTCTTATGCGAAATGCTTTTCTTTTCCGATTATTATGTATCTGCTTCCAGGTTGTAATAGTTAGGATTAATTTTCTCGCATTTCTTTTTTCAATATTATGTAACTGCTCATGGGATGTAGTAGTTTAATTAGGATTTACTTTCCGCACTCCTATATTATTTAACTGACCCAAAGCCATGTAATAACGTAGGATTTCCTTTCCGCACTTTACTTTCCGCACCCATATAAACTGCTAGTAACTAGGCGTGTATGGCAAGATAAAAACGAACATAGATCACTTCTAATTTCAAGATAACATATCTGAATTCAACACACTCTCTTCACATATGCACCCCCTAGAGTATTCTCTCTCGTTGCCTTTCGAATAAATGGTCAAGTCCCTCGAACATAGAGGTATCCTAGCACTGTTGCCTACAAACATATCATCATAGTCCCTTCGATACAAAGATCATAGTCCCTCGACGTGGCCTACGAAAACATGATCTCGTCCCTCGATTGTTGCCTACGAAAAGTGATGATCGTCCCTTCGAATGTGCTAGGATACTCCTACAAGTTGCCTTCTATGACCATCCGATGTCCCTTCGAATGTCCCTTCTACATCCAACGAATAGGGTTACCTACCAACTAATGGTATGGATAACACTATTCTAAAGGAAAGTAAAATAACACGGAAACGACCGTTCTTTTTAGTTGCTTGCTCTATCAAAATACTTTTCACACCTCACACTTTTACAAAGTTAAAACACTTTTCAAAAACGAAACATTTCCAAACACTTCGTATACATTCCAGCGTGAATCATTACGAAGTCAAAGCGAAATGCCTTTTCAAAATATTTTTTCAAACACACACACAGAAAGCAAAATTTTTAAAGATGAGCTAAAGCAACTAAGAGCCCGTAGATAACTACGGATGGAAAGGGGTGCTAATACCTTCCCTTTTCATAACCTTCTCCCTTACTCAGAATCTAACGAAGGTCTTTTTCTGTTCTTTTCACCTTCCCTTAATTGGATAAAAGAAAAGTCGGTGGCGACTCTTGCTATCCGCAACATTTGTGATCAAAAGCAAAATAATTCCAAAGTCAGTTCTCCCACCGTATTACATGGATGATCTAGGCTATTGTACTAGATTTGAACATGGAGTTTTGAATATTTCACGTGATAAATTGATTATTGTTAAAGGGTCTAAAATATGTGGATTATATATTTTAGAAGGTTTAAATGTTGTTATTAATTCATCAGTAACTAGTGGAGGATTTCATGACAAAGAAGAACTATGAGATTTGGGTTTAAGGTGTTACGAATGCCTAGAGAAATTTTCAGAGGAGTATAATGAATTTTGCAGAAATAAAGGGATAAAAATGCATGTTACCGCTGAGTTGTTATTGAGATTTTGGGAAAGAGCTGGGGTTAAAACAACTTACTTGGTTGGTAGAGAATTTATTCAGGAGAAGAATAGTGAAACCCAAGGGAGAAACGTGGTAGAATTTATAACGGAGAAAACTCAGTTTGAGGTGGAGTTTCCTACTATGGATACTAGTATTAGTAAGGGAATGACTACCAAGATATTTGATTATCATTTGACTCATGATAAGGTAAGGAGTGTTATTGTAGCATCTCAAAGGGACATTTATGCTAGCCTTGGATATTGTGTTTTTAATGTGGCTGAAGGACTGCAAAATAAAAGAATGAAAACCTTCAGGGAGTCATTTGAAGACAGGTGGAGTCAAGGGTGGTTGAAAAATCATACTTGTAGGCTTGTTAAATTACCTAGGAAAAAAAAGGTAATTGGAAACAAGTGAATGCAAGTGGCAAGATCAAGATTCAAGGGTTGTTTAAATTTGATCAAGGTTATTGATTAGAGTTTCAACATGGTAGAGAGCAGCAATGTTGTTGATTGTTAAATTGGTATCAAACGGTTTAAAGTCAAGGTGGAGATTATTGTAAATGTTCCTTAAAACCTTTGTTTATGAATAGAAAGAAAATATATTTTAGAGATTGCATTTACCGTAAAAATAGGAAGTTTTAGAAAGTCGGACGGAAAGTCGAAAAATATAAATTGGGGAATAATTGGTCGGTGAATAGTGTCGTTTGTACAGATGAATAGTGGTGTCTGTACGGGTGAATAGTGACGTCCGTACGGTGAATATTATCGTCTGTATGGTGAATAGTGATTTTGATTTTCAGGTTTTTTTGACAATTTCTCATTTTGCGTGTTTCAGCTCTATCGTTTCGGTCCATGGATCCATGTATAATTGGATTGGGATTTTTGACTTTGCTTGTTGGGTATTTGCTATTATAGATAGAGTTAATATTCATTTATCTCCCTGCAATATAAGCATGTTTTGATTTACCCCCCTTTAAAAAAATGTTTGATCAGCCTCTTGAAATGTTAAAATTCTAAGTCTTTTTTCCACTAGATATAAATATTACCCCCTGTAAAAAAAAATTGATTCACCTCCTAATTTTTAGACGCTTAAGGGGTACCCAAAAAAATACAGGGGGTAATTAATTTTTTTTTTAAAGGGGACAAATCAAAACTCACCTATATTACAGGGGATAAATGGCTATTAACCCTTATAAATATGTATCTATTGAAAATCTTAGAGCTTACACCAACAAGAGAGAATAGTGGTTTAGATACATAACATAAGGTTTTGGCTATTCTCAAAGGAAATCCGAGAAAGATAGAGAATTTGGAAACCTTTAGGGTTATCTAAGGTTATTGGGAATTGGGAAACACTTGTTTATATCTTGGGTTTGAGTTATTTATATATTGAATGTTAAAGAGGTTGGAAAACACTAGGTTATTTATATATTGAAGATTGAAGAGGTTGGAAAACACTTGGTAGAAAATAAGGTAATTTTTGAGCACTTGTTCTTAGGAATCTGAAGGCGGAGGCTATTTTCTTGTAACTCATATGTAATCTCTTGCAACAACTTTCTGAGTATAGTGAATTGGAGAGCTGCTCCTCCCCTAGAATTGATTGTTTGCTTGAACTAGGTAAACAAACTTTTCCATTTGAGAAACCTGCAAATCATGTAATTTTGTTGACTTTTCAACATTCTAGAGGATGAAAATGATGACATGGACGTCTTCAACCAATCAGAATGTGTCACTTGCTGTATTTTTTTTCTATTTTTTTAAATGTGATTCAATACTTTATTCACTAATAACCATAACATATGCAGCACGCCAAATTCATTAGATTTGATTGCTAACACATTTTAACATTGATCAGATTATATTTTTTTCTAATTTAATTTTTTTATAAATTTTCTTTTATTTTTAAAACAAAATTGATGCAAACTACCCCTAAAATATTTGTTTCTCAAGACCTTCCATAACATATTTGTGGATAAATTGATGTGATGTCTATGTTTTCGTCCATGATTTTTTTAAAACTTTAACCGTAAGCAATGGCTCTTCTTGGGAAGTTGGATTATCAGAGGTAATGTAGAAGGTGCCTCTCATGTCTTTGATGGAATTGATCTCCAAGCTTCCATCTAGCGGTTGCAACCCCCCTTCTCATGAAAACTACCTGCAAAAAAGGCCTCACTTGCACAAAATCACCTTCTTCCTTCGGTCTCTCAGCGTGCTGCTTGCTTGGTGCTTCAAGCCATCTACTTAAAAGCCAAGTCCCAACAAAAACTTGAGACCATTACTGGTATGATATTTTCCCCAAAAAAGCTTGACAACATAAAAAAATATTTTTGGCTGTTTTGAAAATTACTCTCCACCTTATGTTTACTTTCTTAATTTTGCTTTCTCTTCAGAATGGCAATTATTCCTTCTATAGTGATAATTTACGTAGCACCAACACTTCAAAAGGTATATCTAATGTCTCACACGTGTCAAAAAGTCTAATATCAACACAATCATGTTCTAGTCAATCACTTAAAATTATTATGTATGTCAATGTCATGTTCGTGTCTTTATAATGCAACTTTTGATATTTCTAAATTAAATATAAAACAATGAAATACTTCTTTAAATTGTATTATGCCAGAAGCTGCTAATGACTGTAAACAAATTCTTGATGCCGTTGAGGAGATATTTTATCAAGTTACCCTTGATTTTCAAGTGGACAACAAATTGCATGAGATAGTCATCCATGTGTAGTAGAGCTTCCAGAGCTTTGGAAACAAAGTGGTTGCTACAATGAGGTAATATATGCTTATAGGTGTGCCCTTAGTCAATGGAACATTGATAATGATTGTTGTTCAATAATTCAGAAATCGTTTATTGTTTTTCTTCTGTATAATGGTGTGGGGCGAGTCCACCCAGTTTAGCAGTGACCGTTCTTATGTGCTTAAAATAATCACAAAGAGGGGATTTTGCCTTTAACGATTCTTATAAGGAAGTTTTGTCACGGTAAGATAAAATGGGATCCTTCAATCATGGAACACCTAACTTTCGTATTTTCTATATGTACCCAAACTACTATTTTAGCAAAGCAATTCGAAGACTTTGATGCCTGGAGTCTACCATCGTTGGAATTCTTTAGCTTTATGTAACTGTGCAGCTGGACAAAATGTCAGTGCTTTGAGTCAGCTAAGAAAGTCATTGCACAAGCACCAACGACATGATGACCTCACAACGTTATTATTAGCAGCAGAATCTGTAGTGAAGATCCTCACCTTGCTTATGAGGGAGTCGTCCATACATAGAGCATTCAGTAATGCTCACGATCCAAATGAGCAGTTGAAAGGAGTTGCTCTTCAGATGTTGGGACTTTGCCTCGGAAAGCAAGCTAAGGTTGATTCCTCGCACTTCGAGAGGTTTCACCTTCAGTCCGAAGCTCTGGAGTCAATGGAGGAGGCAACTAGATTGAAAAAAAAAAACAATTCTGAAATGATTTTTGAGTCGACTATTCAGTACACGAAGCATCGAAATTTGACTGCTACTTCGCATTCCGTGTGGCTCTGTAATCAAAGCTTGGATATTACAAGCTTTGATTTTGTCTGCACAACAAAGATTTTCGAAAAGCTGAAGTGGTGACAAATGCTTGTTTTTTTATTAGACTGCGAGATGGGGGTAGGGGTCTCCCAATTAAAACCGATGGATGCTATTGAAACTTATCACCGCCTTATTGCATTGGCTCAAGCCCAGAGGAAGTCTTCCCAAATTAGGACGAAGGTAAGATTCTTATTTTCATTGTCAACTGGTTATAGGTTGAACATGAGTTAATGAATTCAATATTTGGCATGGTCTTGCAAATCTGTATGCCAGTCTTTCTTATTGGAACTGAAATCTGTTTGCAAAAGGCCAGGGAGATGAAGGTCTTTCTTATTGGAACTAAATTCTGTTTGCAAAAGGGCAGGGAAATGAAGGAGTACTCTGCAGTAATTTAGCACACTGAAGGCAAGCCTAAATCTAAATTCTGCCAATAAAATTGTAGCATGTTGAATTCATGTCATTCCTATTGGAGACATGCATGTTTGACTTGACAGTAAGTTTGGCAAAATCACGATGACACAATGATTTGTTGAAGCTTATTTTGTTGAAGCTCAAAAGCGTAGTAGCTTTTGATAAAAATACAGAGACCCGCCTTGATTTTTTCGATCTCAACCAATCTAAACTTGCAGACAGGACCATGGAGTCAATTCTTTAT
The DNA here is from genome assembly GCA_021764765.1 of Vicia sativa. Lineage (NCBI taxonomy): Eukaryota > Viridiplantae > Streptophyta > Magnoliopsida > Fabales > Fabaceae > Vicia > Vicia sativa. Next base: position 208,605,531 of record CM038796.1, read on the forward strand.
TTTCAGAAAGTGTCCATGACGGGTCATACATACCTAAGTCTAGATCCGCACATAATAGTTTCAATGTTTAAATTCTTAAAGCCATATACATGGAGGATGTGGAGATAGAACATGAAAGATGGAGATAAGGGCGAAGAATTATCAACTTGTATGACATTTGTATACTCTTTTGTATGCTTCTATCTCTGCGGCAAGGAACGTGATGTCTGATGCATTTAGAATAAAACCGACCAACCAGATGGCTTGGAATTACTTGGGATTGGTCTGCAATAAATAGACCTTAAAATTATGGTGAAGAGGCACGTAATACATAATTTTTAAAATTAGCATGCACACCATAAAACATGTAGGTAGATCACTAAAATGATTTATACACCATTCATGTCATTTGTAGGAGCTAAAAATCATGAACAAGCACAAAGTCTGCATAAGAAGTTTTTTAATCTTATCCATATAATCAATCATAGAATATAGCCAAAACCGTACCAATCATATGGGAATAGAAACATCACCCGTTCTTTTCAAACTAGAGTCCAATCTAAGGCATGGGATGTTATGTGGGACCTCGAATGATCATGACATGAAGAGGAAATGTTCTTTTCAAACTAGAGTTCAACATACAAAAATGTGGTTAGTAGATTCATTTTGGCTCATTTCTTGACTCAACCAATGAGTATATATAGTTTCTAAAACTTACATACCAGGGATACTACAATCAATAGAACTTATCAGATAAAATTGTTTTTGACTTTAACCTAGATTCTCATCTAGGACATCTTTCAGAATCTTTTTAAGTATTGGAGCATGAATAGCAACAGGAAAACCGTTTGCAGAATTGACCACATAAATTCCTACCACCTCCCTTTCATTATTATAAATAGGGCTACCAAAGCAAGTTGGAATATCATGAGGAAACCCTTGAGTCTGGATTAGAGGCGCATCTAAGGGTGTGTTTCGAAACCCAACTAAATCTCGCCACCCATTCATC